>JXSR01S016325.1:0-13807 GCA_000969725.1 Ophiothrix spiculata | reverse complement strand
ATTGAATTCTGACAGGGGTGTGAGAGTTCAGATTTTCCATGCCTTCATAATTTCAGCTAATTTTGTTATTTTCAGCCTGTTTTTGGCATTTTCTCACCAATTTCAGATTTTTTTATCAGCTGACTCTCACAACCCTGTTCTGAAGGTCTTAAATCACTGTTGACAATTTGACTCCTCCTATTGTGAATATTTCAAAAGGTAAGATAAATTCTAAAAGTTATATAGGGACAACAAGCACAGGGTTTAAACAGCTTAACTAAATCACATTTTGGTAAAATAACTGATATTTCCATCTTATTCAGCATATAAATCAACTTATAGAAATGTTTACTTTAATATGTGACCGTACACCATGAATGTGCATTTAAGGCAGCAAACTTCATTTTGCACCATAAGTGAATGTACATATAATAAGGTCATATATTTAAAAATCAGGTTGAGACGATTGTGTCTTAATTCATCACTATGAATATTTTTATTTGTAGTTGCGTCACGACCTTATATAGATATACAGATATACAGGGCTTTGTATTCTGGCCCATGTAATGGCCTCGTCAGCCAAAGAAGCTCAAATTAGGAGTATTAGGGTCCATTTGGTTCCTGCTAAAATCAACTCCGAGTGCCGAGTTTTTCAAACCACGCAAATAACACTTCAAAGCGTGTGTACGTGTTTATAATATTCGTGCATTATGACAAGATGCGATATATCATCGGCAAAAACCCAAATTTTGTCTCATGGCGGAATAAAATAGCAGCGAGCCTTGTAAATCTTTCGTCACGACTGATTTTAAAAAGTGCATATCACCAAACAGTTTGGTTTATCCTGTGCACAAATTTAATCAAGCTTGCATAAAGTCTTCTATTGATGAGTTATAATCATGGAGTCTATTCCAAATAACTTTCCCACTTCATGACAGAGCATTTTGACTGCAAACTTTTATAACATTTTGATATCATAAAACAGTGAAGAAGTTATTATGCAACTCAGTTTTTGCTCCACCACAACCTGTAACGTGTGATCACATAGAAGTATAGGCATGGGTATATGATATACGCTCATGTGTTTATAGTGATGAGTATAATCCCTGTAAATTTCAAATAAGAATCCCTCTCGGGGAGCGTATAACGAATAACATATACCGTAAAGTTCTATGTGATCGCAGCCTGCATGCCTAAAAAAACAAAACTTTTCTTGTTTATGTTTGAGTGATGTCCATTCAGGGTTTTTATGGTCTTTGCAAATATGTAATAAGTGAAAATGACCAGGGGCTGTATTTATTACTCATTGATAGTATACAGACACATGACTATTATTGTTTCAAATAATTCTCGGACACGAAAATTTAGAGCCTTGCGTAACACAACTGCGTGTGCATTGTTTACGCGAGTACACAACGCTTTTCAGGCATGCGCGATGTCGCGGTAGTTTGGATTACTGATTGGAAATGTTGTTGCGTACTTGCCGTTGTCCCGTTCTTGTCTCAACTTGTGGATACGCGGTGGCTGCGTTCAGAAATCATGTTCGTGTCCGAAATTTATTTGAAACAATAATAATCGATCAAGCAGTTATAAGACAGACTAAGGTATATGTGGAAAATCATTTTATTTAGTTTCAAATAGCATAGTGGCAAGCAATACATGGTATAATATACTACACGCCCACATTACAAAATTGATTTAAAAATTACAACAAATTGCAACATATTCATAGTTATTAGTCCACCCATCAACCAAACATAAAATAGATACGTACATTATCGCTGAAACAGTTTTGTTTCTAAATAAATATATAAATAAATGTTTCAATAATATTTATGAAATTGAATACTGGAATTTGATTTGATTTTCTTTTTGTGCATCAGGAATAAGTTATCTTTATCGGCCTGCCGATTAAAATAAAATTGTATGGCTGTCCAAATATGTACCCATAGTTAAGGTATGCTTTCATTTGTCACATATTTAGAGTAGTCGATCGAGTAGTAAAAATTGCGGCTCACCACAGCAGACAAATCTCACAAGTTTTGGCCAATCATAACCATGAACTTTCGAGGTGCATTGCTGCAAATTCGGTGTATTGTAGCAATCTTAAATTGCTTTGAACTTATAAGGGTGGTTAAAACTTGTGTGATGTGCCCTAATGTTAACTACTCAGCTGACTGCTCTTGTAAGTGACTGGAGCATGAAGCTGCACTTTGTCATGATTTGTTATCATGAAATTCTCATAAATAAGATGTCTGGATTTTCCCATCACATAGTCACATGGATGCAACTTAATATTGTATCGACAAATGAAAACCTTAATCAACAATTGATATATCAATTACCGTCATAATGGTCGCAACGACACCGTATTTTGAGTTGGAATAAATTCAACTTTTCTTGCGACAGACCATTGTGGCAATATGCAAATGTATCGTGCTTCAGTACGACAACCATAAATTGCAAATGTTTTGTTGTGTGCCGCAACATCAGCTAGTCTGAAACCACCTTAAATGATGATAGAGTCTACCAAATTTGTCTAAAGGAGCACTTCAAAACAAAAGCAACCGGCAATTCCGGGCGGTCAACAACCGGTTGAGTTTTGAAGCCCCTAAAATCTCCCCTCCTAAATTATCGTTTGCAAACAGTGGGAGATTTTGTCACTAATCCTTATTCTCTCATCAACTACAAATCATATTAAATGGCCATGATTTTGCTGATTTTGAAATTATCATAAAAAAAAACACCTTTACACTAATTTTCAAGTAAATGCACAGGAACTTAACAAAAGACATTGAATTTGTTATCAAGTTTATTATAAGAAACCCGATGGTAAACTTAGTGTGCCCTCACAGAAATGCAACTTTGCATCTGTATGTAAAGTACATCATGTTCTATTCATGAAAGTTTGTCCTTACAAATACACAAAGGCAACACTAGATGGTGCATCTCCAAAAACAAAGTTTATAACTGGCAAACATGTACATGATCTTACATTTTGAAATGGTTCTGGAACACAAATTCATTAGTAATACATGTAATAAAGTGTAAGTATAAAACAACCCTTTCTCAATGAATTCTGGAGAATAAACAATCAGATGTGATCAATTAGTAAATCAGGATCTGTATCATCAATCATTAAACATGGTTAATTAACAAGCAATAAAATAAAGACAGCAATTACATCACTGATTTCTAGCATTTTTATTTTATGTTTTAAGAGATCATATTAATAAGTATCAATTGTTGGATGTTATTTTGTTGTGCCCATCTTATATTAATGCTTCTTTCATACTTGTTTAGGTTTGTCGCTGCATGATATATTTTAGCAGCAAAGCTACATATGGCTGAGATAATCGATATTGAAAAAAAATTGTCGCAAGGCAAGATTTTCCAAGTTGAAATGAATTCAAATTTCAGAGCAACAAAGCTACAAAAGTGTGAAATGAAACAAGCGGCAGAGCTGCAAATCTACAAAAAGTGTGAAAGCAGCATAAGTCATAATGAAATTCATGCTATAGTGTGTGCCCATTCATTATGACATGATGTAAAATGGGTACAACACATGTGAATGCAAGAAACTTGCATCTGCAATATTGTTGTATGTAATGTTTATTAAATACCTCATGACTCCAATGCTCTTGAAATAATTGTTCTTCAGGTGATACAAGAACTATTTCAAGTGCCACTCACCCAGGACTGAACACTTTGTAGTGTGTATTTCAAATTTATGAAAAATGACAGTTACAATTTTCTTGCATTAACGCAAATTATATCTTGTACTTTATTCTAAATCTCAACCTACGATCTGCAATCAAACATGGAACTATAATTGCATAACTTTCTTGGTTACAAAATACCAATCTACATGATCTAAGAATGCGTAATTTAGGAAATAAATTCTTCCCTTTTGTAAACCTACTTCTCATTGAAAAGAACTTTAGAAAGATGGACTGGTACCAAACAAAGGCCCTGGACACTCAACATATTTGTAAAATATATCAAATTATGAGTAGACAATTATTTGTTACCTTCTATAACCTGACTGACAATTGTCACCAGGGCTGGACATTAGCACATGGACCAGGAGCCAGAAATCTAAAAATGAGCCTCCGGTCCTTAAAATTTCCAGAGAACCAAGAGTCATTATTTCAAGTCCAGGTAGCCATTTCATCCCAATTTTGATTTGGAAATCAAGAATTTATCAGTAAAAGAAGAAATTATTTGATTTTATTCTGATGAATATGTATTGTTTTTCCAAAAAATGCTTATTGACTCGTATTAGAGACAAAAATATTGTATACAGTAAGACCCGGGCGCTGTAGTAGGGAAAAATGTCGTCGCCTGGGTCTCAATTTTTCTGTACTACCAAGTGCCCGCTTAAGAAAAAGCTTGCCCACCAGACAGCCAATGTAATTTTGGTGTCAGGCGGGAAAAAAAATTGAAAGTTACCTGTTTTTTTTTGTACATATTGAGTCCATTTTGAGTAAATAAACAACAGCTAATGATCTCCTCTAGTTTAGTTGAGTAGGGGCATGCCACTAGGAAATTTGAAATGCCACCCATAAAAATATAAATTTTCCAAGAAAAAGGAACATTTCAATGTAACTTTTTGAAGAAAAAAAACCCACAAATTTTGTGAGGTATTTTGTGCCATTTGTAGCAAATTTCATTTTTAGGGCTATAGTGATGTTATGTTTTTTTTTTAAATTGTTAAAATTTGGGCAAGTATATTCAGGGCGAGTATAACTCAGAAAATTTACCTACCCGACTGGCTAGTACGAAAAAATACCAATGTCAATTCCTGCTTGCCACACCTGCTGCACACTGGCTATTTGCATTACAATTCAACCACTAAGTGTCCAACTCCAAATGACATAATAAAAACTACCAAATGAGGCATTGGCAAATGAGGCTATTTCATGCAGCCATTCTCAATTCTTGAACAGTTCAGACATAATTCAGACCCATATTGCAACAAGCATAGTATCCACTTGTACAATTCAAGTATTTGCCATTTGACAAACCTTGTAATTTAACAAATACTTTAATTTCAAAAAGTTTGACCAATCATCATACTCATTATTATAATAATAATAATAATGTACAGCTTTTGTATAGCGCTACTAAATTTGTGAACAAATTCTCAGAGTGCTACGGCTTATTATTACGCTGCCGTCAGGAAATCGCCACAATCAGTTCACATCATTTGAGGTGCTACTGGCCAGGTGCACACTCTATCTGTACTTAGATTGTAATATTTCCCATAACAGCTCCCCAATATCGCTTGGGTCGATGAAGCAATTGAGATTAAATGTCTTGCCCAAGGACATAACCTGTTAGCCGTAGCGGGGCTTGAACTCGCGACCTCATGATTCGGAGTCCTGCACTGTTCCACTAGACCACACTTGCTCTCTTATCATGAGTATTTTAACCATTTTAGCATCCTGGTATGCAATGACCAATGATGCTACGGATTACGCATATAGTATGCAAGCAAGGTGGCCAGTCAGTTGCACATTTCATGCACAGTTGCCACCTGTAACATACATACGCAATGCACAGAACAGTATTGTTTCAAGCAATGATAAGGACAAAACTGCTATCATTTTTAAATACAATGGAAGTACTGCATTCATATACATAATTCAATATTTATCTACATATCCAAATGTCAAATTATATATCACATATATACAACCATTAAGAGGTCAAAGGTTATACATATATACAAATCTTGTCCAAGATAATACATCATGTTTGCAAATATACAAACCAAGTACACCTGCTCACAACAAGCAGCAAAGATGACAAAATAAATGATCCACAAATCTGTAGAACACATCCATTTTCCCCACCCGCAATTCTAACCAATCAAGTATAGGCAGTCACAAATCCATATATCCTTGCTAATTGCTGGGTCAGATGTAATCGATTGATGATTAATGCATAACGGATCAGGCATATATATACAAACCCCAAAATGAGGCAATAGGTAATGCATATATTAAGAGGTCAAAGGTTATGATATTTACATATTTACAAACAAATTAGCATACAAATTTGCAAGTATTTTAATATGTACAAATCAAAAGTTATATGGATGGCAAAGGAAACAGCATAAATTTGCTTTTGCTGTGATGTCATAGGACACATATATCCAAACGAGTTGCATGGGTAACATTGCTTCTGTAAATGCAAATGCAAGAAATTAAGTCGTGCCTGCAGTAGCCATCATATATGCTATAATTTTGTAACACCTTGTCACTAGAATGTAA
The DNA here is from genome assembly GCA_000969725.1 of Ophiothrix spiculata. Taxonomy (NCBI): domain Eukaryota; kingdom Metazoa; phylum Echinodermata; class Ophiuroidea; order Amphilepidida; family Ophiotrichidae; genus Ophiothrix; species Ophiothrix spiculata. The sequence goes on along the minus strand of JXSR01S016325.1, from coordinate 7,550 downwards.
ACCCCCTAAAATTTGTCCAATATGTCATGGCTCTTGAAATGGTCCTTACCTGAAGAACTATTTAAAGGGCAGTTGACCTGGAGGCTCTGATCTAGAACGGTGGTACGGGTATGTCCAGCCACACATTGTCTGGCGCTCCTAGACCCCCATTTCAAGCACAATCTTCAGTTTAGAAGCCTTATTTTCACAAATTTTCAGTTCCCTTGCCAAATTTAGTTCTCAAGACCTCCATTTCAAGCAAAACTTTGGAAATTGTTGCTTCCAGAGCACAATTTAGCCCAAGAAATTAGTTCTCAATGGTAATTTTTGGATCACTGCAGTTCTCTATACACCATTTTCAAAGCCAATCTTCCACTCCCTAGTCTAGAATTTCAGATTTTCAGATATCGGGGTCGCACACCCATACCAAAACCAAAATTGATTGGTTGACCCAAGGCTGTAAAGTGAGTAATGCAAATTCATGAAAAATGGCAGCTATTGCATTTATGACTTTCTTGCACAATATGATTTATGCCATCACTTCTATGGAAAATTAGAATTAAAAAGTACAACTTTGGTAATACACAATTGGTAAATGTTCTGCAATTATAAAAATGGCATGTCATGCTTGATCATGTACATATGATCAAACATAGACATAACATAGATTTATCATGTCAAAATTACTCATAAGAATGACAAGTTAGAGTTAAACATAATCTAGTATACAAATAAAAACTGCTTTGAGGGGTATGTTTAAAATTATTTTTAACCTAGATTAGACTAAAGAAAAAAAGAACTCTGTCTCACCTTCCCGCGCGCATAAATTTTATTTTTACCGCATTTCTTTTTTTTTAGGTTTTCAGGAGATTTTTTTGTATTTTTTTCTTACATCGAGAGATAAAAAAAGGGAAAAAATTTGGCTGCGAAGCAGCCGAAAAAAAAAATAGTGACCTAAAAACGAAATAAAAAAAAAGATTTCCATGTCTGCATAGCCTTTTTGACTAAAAAAAACCCCGCGTAGTACTTAGGGTTTTGGGCCTAAGGAAGCTGAGACAGAGTTCTTTTTTTTTGGCCTTAGGTGATCTTAAAACCAAGACTTATGCTCAAAGTAATGCTGTAGGCATATAACCATATCCAAAACAAAAACCAGTCGATATTTGTTTTATATACCCAATATAGAGATATTTGTCATCAGGTTGTTTAAAAAACCCCGATGTTGATTTATGATATCTATTTCCTCTTTTTAGTTGTGTGTACAAAAATACTAGCTTAAACACTGCAGCTCATGTCTGAACAAGAATGCTTAGATTCGCGTGTGTAACGCTCAAGTTGCATGACAGAAAATATAATAATAACAACATTTATAAAGCACCCTGAACAACGGTTTCAAAATGCTGCTGCCTATTATTACACTGCTGTCAGGAAACCATCACAATCATTTTAATTCAACTAAGGGTTGCTGGCCAAGCGATTGTAATGTATCCCATAACAGCTTCCCAATAACACTCTGGTCGATGTAGCAATGAGAATTAAATACCTTGCCTAAGGACATTACCCTTTGGTCCTCAAGTTGCATTGGTAACATTGCATCTGTAAATGCAAATGCAAGAAATTAAGTCGTCCCGGGTAAGTCGTACCTGTAGTAGGTGCTCGAACTCGTAACCTACTAATTCGGAGTCCTTCGCTGTACCATTAGGCCTCGTATCCATTGGCTTTAAAATATGCCGTGTGCCTCATCTCGCTTTCCATTGTGCAGCGCAACACAGACAATAAACTTTGTTCTGCTTAGCGATCATGTCACTGTCCTTGTTAACACAGATAATTCCTATGACCTGGCAGCATCAACAATCAACATGTTCATACTTGGTAAGCACTAGGTCATAGGAATATCTGCCATACACCAGACCATTGATATGATCACTAAGCAGAACGATCTCCATTGTCTGTGTAGAGCCGCACAATTACAAACAATGGAAAACGAGACGAGGGCACACGGCACATGGGTACAGTCAATGGATACGAGGCCTACGACCACACAAGCTCCTTATTGAACAAGCCTAGTGAAAAATACGCCCAGGCCTAGTAAATTTATAGGACCTAGCTAATTGTAAGACCCCACTTTTAACCAGATGACAGGAATCTATATATATGAGGTATATAATGGGTCTAAAACACATGGTTCAAGTAATGCACCAGTCACACTGTAGTAAATCCTTCAATGGTAGCGGTCATACGTACATGGTCATAAACAATACTGGAATTTTCATATTATTATAATTTCACAGATATATCATTATTATCATTACAGTCCGGTGGCCCTTTTCAAATCTATCCAATTTGATATTGAATCAAATTTTCTGTCAAAATACACGTTGAAACATAAAATAATACCAGTGTTGGCATAATTACCTTGCAACATGCATTTCAACAGGAAATAGGCAAAGTAACTATACAGTAAACAAAGGCAAATATCCTTCAGCCCAAATCCATTCAATTTCCTACATAAACATATTCATTGTCATCAAATATCTTCAAAAATATATCAGTTTACATATAATTTGTCAAATAAAATATCTAGAGTTTCTATTGCACTTTATAATTTACTGTACACAAAACATTGGCGGTCATTGCATCGTAGGTACAGCACACAATGGTTTGAGCTAGATTGGATATGCAAAAAACCAGTGACAAATCGTCATGTGAGTGCAAAAAAGTCGTATCTGCAATAGCTGCAATTTGTCATAAATTTGGATTGCACACTGTATAATCTCCAGTCTGTCACCTGAAGAACCATTTCAAGAACCACTGACAAGTGGTAAAATAGATATAACTCAGGGCAGCCACTGCAGATACTACTTTCTTGCACTCACATAACGAAATAATCTTGCAATCAGACACCCCAAATATGCCAGAAGTACAATAACTCGCCTTCTATAATTATCGCCAATCTAAATGGTGGCCACTCCCATAGGGATAACATGATGGTGATCTAAATCATGAGTCCCGATTCCCCCTTAAATAAAAGTCGACATACGTTTGCCAGCTTAATGGTGTACTCGACATCATATTGATCTTTGTGTACGGAATATGATTCACATCAAAAAAATTAATTGACCTCCCCACCAAAGCTTTTATTCAAATTCTTCACTTGTGAATTTCATTTTGTGAAAGCTGTACATTTGACAAGAAGTCCCTTTCAGCTATCAGTGTTTTTTTAATTAAGTATTGGTCACACTCTACCAATAACAATACCAATAAAATATTTCCTTGCATATGAAATGGTAGTCCTAATACCTTGATAAACACCAGCTGGTGGCGGCCTCAATTTTTCTGCCATTTGAATAACGTAAGTGGGAAATTCAAACTAAAAACATTCACTTACTTAACATATACTATTTTTTTAAAAACATAAAAACCATTGGTGTTTCGATATCAAACTCCATCGTAAGCAAGTCAAAAAATTGTTTTATTTTCAACGTATAATGTCATATGATTTTGTCATATCTTCTAACGTTATTTTCAATCTGGTGAACCTTATACTTGTTCAGGTGTTTTTATTGATTAATTATCATTAGTGCCAGAGTGTGACATGCTACGAATGCCACAATTTTGCGACCTACTTTTGCATAGTAAAATAATTAAATTACATTTAATGAAATTTGACTTACATATCAACATCGTTAAAATTACTTATCCTACTTCAAAAATATAGCTATTGGAATTTCACAAATAGTACATTATGTACATGCATTTGTTATAAGGAATAATATAACTGTCTCCAAATCCGACTTACAATCCGGTGACAACATTCATTGAAGGTTCCAGGGTCTGTTTGTGATGTAATCATGTATAGTAGATCTTTTAATGTGAGCAATCCTTTTGGTGAGGTCCTCACATATTAATGCTTTTTACAGAGATTCATAAACACAGGTTACAGGGTTGAACTAAAAAATCCAAATCCAAAGAAAATGGGGCTATATATTATTTAAAAAATCTCCAAAAAATGATATCTTTTCTGGCAAACTGACCGTTAAAAGTGCAGATCTTTATGGTTAAGGATACCTGCATGGTTTTATTCTGAATACCAGTATATTGCAGCTTTGGATCACACACATGACCAAAACCAGCTCTTTAAAACAACCCTGTTTCCAATAATAATTGTGCCATTGATCACAAAATCTAATTTTTTTAACAGACTAAAAGTCTCTTAAAAGTTCACTCATTTGACCAATATGTTTGAGTTATTGCTTACAAATACTATCTCCTTATTGGTACAAACTCACTCAGAGTGAACTTCCCTTCCAAAAATGACACATATTTTGGACCAAAACGACAACAAATACAGGTATGAAAATTACCAACTTTTCAGCTGATTTCATTTTTTTTTAATTGTACCCATTTTTAGCTTTATCTTGTTAAATCAACCTATTTTTAAGTTATTTGGTGCAAATTTTGACCCTTTCAGCATTTCTTTTTGAAAGAAAATTTTTATGCCTGTAAATAGAGCTGCAATAACAAAAATGTTAAACAATATCATATGTTATAAAAATGTTTTAAAGTTGTCTGCGTCATCAGACATAATTATTTGTTGTAGCAGGTCATAGTTTCCAAGGCTCTACAAGGACAAGGAATGCAAAACATGCTGTTAAATGATTTACTTGACTTCTAAAATTTGATGAAATACCTGCCTTAATATAGCTCAAAACATGATAACAGTAGTCCGCCTGCCATTGCTAATCCTCAAAAATTAAGTTTCCACTTTCATACCAAACTTAATGGAATTAGGCCAGACCAGATTATTGTAGGGATTCAACACCTCCTTTGCATTGCCCCAAACAAGACCCCCAAAACCACATAAAAACCATCATGATGTTCATTTTTGAGTAAAATACTACATAAAACCTTTTCTTTTCCTTGTCACTTTTCAAAAACACTGAAATTGATTTAGGGTCGACCAAAATGAAAATTTGACTTCTAAAAGGTCAAATTTTCTGACCTGGTTCCAATTTTCCACCTTGAGTATTAAAAACCTTCGACATTAAAGAACATAGTAAAACTGTAAGTAATAATACTTTGCTTAAGACCATAAGTGTATACAGTAACTCATTAAAGTCCAACTAATAAGCTTGAATACCAAATAATTAAAACTTGTTACGGCTAGCATCACATATTTTCCCACCTATGTTCACAATCAAATCTTGCAGTTTAAATGAGAAATGTTGGAAAAATGACATTTTGCACACTACTGAATTACTTTCTGATAATACTACTACATCTAGAATTGATTTTTATACCATTATACCATGATAAGGAACAAAACAGTTCATAAATATCTTGTAAAGTGTTGAATCCTACTAGCTGACAAACTCAAAATTACAATATTCTAACTAGCTGACACCAGGCCCATAACTGAAAACGGTCCACATATATCAGTTCGGCGGAACTCACAATTTGGATACGTATCCGAATTTGGATACTCCGTATCAAAATTCTGATACCAGTATCCGAATTTGGATTAAAAACAGCTGAAACGGGATATCAGCTGAAATGAACATTCAGCTTCGCTGCGCACCATACCGGTATGTATAAAAGTCAACAACATTATCATCTAAATTCTAAGAAAGTATTGGCCAAATTATTTTGCCTTCTGTGATAAGGAGCTATCAGGACATGTTTCGAAGCTGTCCCGCTGGAATTGCACAGATGGAAATGACCACAGATACATTTATCATAAATGCAAGAAAGATGTTCTACATGTACTTGCCAGCTTGCGCTATCGATTTGTTTCCTGCGCCACGACAGGCGTATCAGAATTCGGATACCCCTCCATATCCTTATTCTGATACGGGTATCACAATTTGGATACGACATGTAGGTGGGTATCCGAATTCGAATACGTATCCGAATTGTGAATTCCGCCGAACTGATATGCCAATTAGTCACTTTTTGTTGGAAATTGGGCTTAAAATGAAAAGAAATTCCAGACCATCCTCAAAAAAATTGCAATGGGCCTGGTCAATAACACCTTTTCTGACAAAATGTTATGAACATTGCATTAATTAATACATATTTTTTTGAATAACAAAGTCATAAAAATATTCCATCTGGCAGCAAAATGACAAAAAAACATATGGAAGCACATTATTATATAAGACAAAAATACAATGCTACTGCACTTGTAAATAAGACACAAAGGTCTGCAACAACCAATCAATCAATCAAACAATTACAGGCCAGGTCCAGGAGGGGGTTGGAGTTAGAGGCTTGTTAAGACTCCATTCTTGAGCAGAAGATTTGTCTAAAGGTTCAAAGTATTTTCTCCTAGATGCTAGAAAATTGATCAAAAGCACTTTAAATTATCAGAGGAAGCACTACAGTCCATCTGAAAAGTTATGCTTTATGGCTATTGTCTTGATTCCAATCCACATCTCCCTGTCTGACAACCCTGGATCTGGCCTTCAATTACATTCATTAGGATATCTTTCGAACCCTTTCTTGTCCATAATCCCATACGCCTATGGCTTCAACCACTATGGGTTCTGTCATGATGTTGAATAGGACATGCCTGCCATTGCTCTGATTTTGATCAAACAAGCAGGCCTTGAATTTTATAAATACCAGGTGTGCTGCAAATAGCACTTCTCAGGATATTCAGGTGTGCATTTTGTATCTTATTGTGTATAATTTTACCACATTTAGGTGTGCTGAAAATCACACTCCTCAAGATCATTTTAGGCGTGTGATGGTGTGCTAATGCACTTGCACGCCTCAAAATACAAGGCCTGAACAAGGCCTACTCATATGTCAATGTTCAAAAGTCAATTCTAACGTAAATTGACTTACCTCAGGCATGGTCTATTGCAACTGTTAGGTGTGAGATAATTTGGAAAGGGTTGTGTCAAATTTATACAAGAAATGCATCCATTTTTATCAGATGAGTCTCTTATATATTTCCATCACAAATAACCGCAGCAATGGAATCCATACTCAAAACGCAAACAAATTGTGGCAGAAGACGACATGAAAGCGCAATGAAAGTTCAGCTTTTCTCGGCTCAGTTTGCGTTGACACAAGTGGTGTTGCAAGCCACAGACAACCTCAAAACATCAAAAGCGCACATACTCCAAGAGTGTTGAGTGTAAACAGAGGTGTATCCAGGATCCTGCCACCCCAGGGTGCAGATCCTGGTTACGATCCTAGACAAAATGGGAAGGGCCGTCGTGAAATTTTTGCTTTTTAAAGCAATTTAAGCGCTAATTTGATGCAATCTTTCATAAGGAATTATTACAAAATTGTTTAAGTCAAATTCTATGGAATATATCACCTTAAACTGGGTGTTAGGAGTGGATGGATTCAGTTATATTACACTAAATCAGGCATTTGGAATGATGTCAGAGCATCTGTGCAACCATGCATACCCAGTGGGCACAAATTTGTTTTCAACGTCGAATTAACGTTAAATTAACGTTGTGTTTTTAACACAACCCTTTTTTAACGTGTTTTCAACGTTTTTTAGTGTGACGTTGATTCTTTAACGTTAATTTAACGTTGAAAAAAGGTTGAAGTTT
>JXSR01S016324.1:105046-120257 GCA_000969725.1 Ophiothrix spiculata | reverse complement strand
TTAGTTTATTTAATGAATTTACATTGTAAAAAGTGTTTTGGGGAAAAATCACGATAATTTGTGATGGATTCCAAAATATGTGCGATTGAGACCAAAAACCTGGAATTTTGATGCTTTTGTGCAATCAAAAAATTATTTTTCGTTGTGTGACGTCATTTCGCAGTATCTTGTAACGATCTTATTTTGAAAGCCCTGTCGTAGTTTTTAGCAGTCAAGGAACTTTTTTTGTTCAAGTCCTGTTTGGAAATGATTGACATCTAATATAATATTACTTGGGAGATTTGAAAAGTACCATCCAACCTGTGTTCTTCTTTTTCTTTTCCTCCCTGTTTTTATTTCTCCATCTATTTTTTCACATTTTTATCTTCAGAAATTGAAAAGAATGCTAGTATAAATAATAAATAAATGAACAAAAAAATTGCTTTATTCTGTTCTTGTACTTATATTAGCACTGAACATGCTGAATTGGCATTAGCATGATGAAGTGTGCTAAGATTAGCCAAGTTGTGACTTTGCCTTGATTTAATTTTGACAGGCAATCAGTGGTCCAGTCATGTCTTGCTGTGACGAAAGTGTTAATTTGAGGAATAAATAAATGAATGAAATATTAAATCAATTAATTAATTAAATAAATAAATAAATATTTTCCCCCTATTATGTTGTCTTTAGCATGCAGGTGCCACACCACAAAAAGAGATCAAAAACGGTAGCACAACAACTTCAGAAAGAACAAAATATACACCAAACATTGCCCTTCTACACTTTTTGAGGTCCTCATTTAGGATGTCTTGCTATGATGAATGTTTTAATTAGTACAATAAATAAATGAATAACATTAATATAAAATCAATTAATCAAATAAATAAATAAATATATAAACAAGTATATAAATAAATAAATAAATAAATATTTTCCTTATGTTGTCTGTAGATAAGTGTGCTAAGATTAGTTAGTCAAGTGACATTGCCTTAATTCAATTTCAGCAAGCAGGAAACCAGAGTTATGTCATACTGTGATGAAAGTGTTAATTAGTGAGCTATTAGTAGAAGGCAAGTAATGAGCTCAGTGATTAACTCTATTTTCAGGTGTTGGCTTCTTGGAAAAACAAGAACTGTCTTTAAAAAGAAAACGCCTCAGACTTACAACCTTTTTGACAAAAAAGTGATGGTCCGGGAGTGATGGTTATGCCACATAATATGGGGTGTAACATAATATTTTCCTCAAAATTGACCAACGCTGATAAAAGTTTATTTACTCCTCTTAAAATTTTGAAGTCTGCTTGAAAAAGAAGGCTGAACCCGGGGGCTGAACTGTGTAGTTTTCTTTTTGTTTTCCATAAAAGGTCAAATTTTAGGCTTTTAATATCTGAAATAAAAATAATTGTATTTTAATGTTACCGCAAAGTAAAACAGGTTCTGGAACAGGCAGCACTGGTATCGTCCACAATAAATAAAAGAACAAAAAGATATGAATTAAAATTCAACCCAAGCAATGTAGTCCAGGAATGAAATAATGTTTTATTGACCTAAAACAATGATGTGCTACAAGTACATTAAGATTAAGCAAGAAAATCTTTAAAATGGTACATGTACTCTGCAATATAGGTCATCTAGAGCAAGCCGTGGTAAATATGGTTGTGTACTTTGTCATCCAATCGATACACTAACTGTGATAAATTGCTCCAAATTATGTCTAATTTAGAGAGTCAATTGCCAATAAAAAAATTTCATACAAATTATGAAGCATGCTATGTATGTAAAGGAGGATGCAATGCCCCTCTATATCTATTCTAGAGGCAAAATCAAAAGCTGTCTTGTATATTTCTCTCCCTATTACTTACTCCCTATTTATGATTCATGGAATGCAGGACAGTATGGGATGGACTTGTTTGAAAAATGGTAGTGATGATAGTCAGTTATGTAAGGGCATGGATTTCATACCCTCAAAGGGATATATGGGGGAGGGGAGACACTGTCATATGTCAGTGGATAGCGACAAGACCAATAGACCCCTTTTTTATCGCTAAGCTAACACCCAATTATCCCATTTTTTCCCACCCTCTACATGCACTCAATACCCAATTTTTTCCAAGTCGTACACTTAATGACCCCATATTTTCTGTCCTGGGCTTAATGTCTCTAATTGTTGCCGTCTTCACACTCCAAAGAGGCCTAAACACGAACAGAAAAACAGATATTTTCAGTACCTGGATTTACTAGTATGCTTGAAGTTGTGGATTTCAGTGCAAATTGTATAGCCAATCAGCCATTTTCACAGGATGGTACAATTTGTGACCCCACTTCTGTGACCCCACTTTTGTGACCCCACTTTATTCTTGCTGAAATTTGATATGGATGTACTTTAGGACATCCTGAGCAGCATAAGCACATTTTAAAAATCATCCGAGGTCATTAAGGGGGTCTTAAGGGGATCAAAAGGGGTCAAATGTCAAATTCTAAAAATGCTCCGATTGACCTGAAATTTGATATGGATGTACTTTAGGACATCCTGAGCAACATAAACACATTTTAAAAATCATTCGAGGTCATTAAGGTGGTCAAAAGGGGTGAAAGGTCAAATTGACAAATATTGATTTTGATTATTTTTTTCAAATATTTTCAAATTTGACCCGGAAGTGGCCCTTAATGACCTATGAAATGTGTTTATGTTGCTCAGAATGTCCTAAAGTACATCCATATCAAATTTCAGGTCAATCGGAGCATTTTTAGAATTTGACGTTTGACCCCCTTAAGACCCTTTAATGACCTTGGATGACTTTCAAAATGTGTTCATGTTGCTCAGAATGTCCTACCGTACATCCATATTTAATTTCAGCAAGAATAAAGTGGGGTCACAAAAGTGGGGTCACGGAAGTGGGGTCACAAATTGTACCATCCCCATTTTCACACTCAAAGACCTTTATTTTATGGATTCTCGCACTGAATGACCCCCTTTTTTGACTTGATTTGCCGCTGACTTCGGCACATGCCTGTCACTTTTGAATTTGAGTGCTCCGCCCCGAGATCTTGGCTGTCTTTGAACTTAAAACAGTATCATGCTTCAATTACAGTCTAAACAATATGATAGCAGGGTTTGAGTAATGCAGGTGATGACCATAGGATGGAAGTGAAGTTCAGTTCAAGAGTGATTGCACTTTTTGACAAGATACTCAGATGGTTGCTCTAGTCTTGGTTGTAAAATTTTATGTATAGAGATTTTTTAAGAAGTTTGAAAGCATGAAAAGAACGGGGCATAGATTTTTAAAGTAGCAGGGATAAGTTATATGTGATTCTTGATAACATAATCCAATAAATTTTTAGTGCTTTTAAAATTCTAAACTTTCAAAACAGCTAACAGGCAAGTTTCAAGAAGAAAAACGAAAGCATGATATTTACTTAACACGTTTCAAATAAACTTGATTTTTACGGCAAGATTTAAATTGGATGAAACAGATAGCTTGTGTGTAAGTGGGACTGATCCTCTCCCACTGAAAATATTGACCAGAATGATTTGTGTATTATTATATGGACAGTGTGTTCATTTCTTGATGATGCTAATTACTATTTGTTTATCTAATATTGTTAAATTGTGTATGTTATAACACATGTGAAAACATTAGTGTTGATAACGACTCACAGTGTTGATGCTATGAACAACCACATAATTACAATCATGCTATTCTAAGGCCCGATCTTATAGAATATTTTGCTTAGAATATTCTATGCTGACGACAAAATGACGTATGTAGGTCATCGAATAAAACACACAGTTTAATTTGATGGCCTACGTCATTTTGTCGTCAGCATAGAATGTTCAAAGGAAAATATTCTATATAATAGTGGAGTCTGGACAAGGCTATAACCTTGTGTTTTATTTTCAAATTATAGTCAAATCGGGCAAGTCGTATTGATTTTATGAGCAATTTTGCATTTTACAGTTGCATATACACCACTATGCAGATAATTTTATAGTTACCATAATTAGACACATTCTCACTAATATTTTTGGAACAGGACATGTAATGAGAAAAATATGAGAAAGATTCTTGTACCAAAATCTCAGAAATGTTGGAAAATTCATAGGCCGAGTATCAAGTCAAGTAATTGTGTAGGCCTACCATACATAATTTTGGGAGGCGAGAGGTCCTTAGTTGTGAGTTTGGGAGAGGGGAGGCGGTGTCACCCTTTCCACTGGACTTAATTACAAGTGATTTTAAAACATGAAAAAATGCAATTTCTTTATGGAAGTTCATCTATCTATACATTACTAATGAATAATTTCTCTTTTTGTTTTTCTGTACATCATGTTTTTAACTAATTTATGCTATTTGTTAATTCAATATTCCATCATTTTGTCTTTGATATAGGTGGTTCCTACGTCTCCTATGGAAGCATAAGACAACAAACACCACAATATGTGAATTTCCAGACCAAACCGGTGGTCAGTTCTCGGCCATCTACCAGCAGTAGTAATACTGGTCAGTCAAACACCGGCCAATCCAATACTGGTCAGTCCTCTTGGGCTAATACGAGTCCATTTACTCGTCCTGGACCGTCGCCTAGCGATACATGTGCTTCAAAGGGTTGCCGATATAAGTGTGGAATGTCACCGCTTACAGGGGAGATTTCTTGTCTCTGTCCGTCTGGATACACGCTTGCTGATGATAAGACAAGCTGTAAAGGTAAGATCATCTCAGGACATTGTAGAAATTATAGTTCTTACATCAGACACTATTTTGTTAACTTAGGCCCAAAGAAGAAAATTGTTCGTAACGGGCCAAACAAAACTAGGGTAGGCAGGTAGGGATTTTTTTTTTACGATCTACCTTTTAGTGTTGACCAATTCCATAGAGTGGCACATACCTGGAGGGGGGTGTACTTAGTGGAAAGGTGGGTATACGGGCGGGCGGCCAAGAACGGTTGCATTTTTAAAAAGTTTGGAGCCACATTTTTGACCTTTGGAGCCGCATTTTTGACCTTTCAAGTTTACTAAAGGCCCTCAAAAATGTGAAAAATGGTTTACATAACAGTTGCATTTTTCAAAAATGATCAATTTTTGGCCATTTTTTCCTTTGGTTTACCTATCGGTTTCCAAATTGGGCTTTTAATGTGCAATTTACATTGTAAAAATGTACTGGATGGTCTAGATAACTGTTGTTTCAGTCACATTGGTTTACATATGTGTAGCAATTTTTCGCTTCCTTGGGTTTACAAAACGGGTGGTAGTCAAGAACTCTGGCCGCGCGTGCGTACATAACCGAAATCTGAGTACCCCCCTGGGGGCACATATATACTTGGCAAAATGTGCTACTAGATCATGTACTTAACACATCTGATGCTAGATAGAATAAAAAGTTTGGAGCCACATTTCCCAGTGAGGAACAGTGAGTAGCCATTAACTGCCACAACCATTGCTGTACTTCCCAGGTGAACATATTTCTTGTATTTTTCAATGAATACTGTCATATTTGAAAGTTTTGCTATTTTTTAGGGTTGGTCATGTTTTTTCCAAAAATAATAAAAAGTGTAGGGTAGGGCCTAACTTTAGGGTCGGTTGGATTATGCCAATATAACAATTTTTAAGCCTTACTTGTGTATGTTTCATCAGCAAACATCATTGACTTTCTAGAACTGCCAATCGTTGTGCTAGATGATGGTTTCTTAGCTATGGTATTGCATGAATCATGGAATAAATAGATAAGAAGGAACCACAATGATCTCAAATTGGTCATACAATTATCCACTTTTTTTGCAAGTGGTTACTTAATGATCCTGTTGAATCTCTTCAATAATTATCTAAAAAGCATTTTCAGATTTAAGTTTATTCTATCTTCATTCTGGCATAATCTTTCAATAAAAATGTACTGGTCTTCCAAGAGGTCCAAAGAAAAATAGATATTTTTTTAGCAGTAGTTTATAAAAAGGAAAATGATGTGATACTTATTATTTGATCAACATAAGTGCTTGTTGTCATTGAGGAAATTTGTTAAGGTAAATGTCAATATTTTCCAAAATATTAATAAAAAGGAAATGTCTTGTTACTAATGTTAGATACACAATTCAATTTTGGTTTGATTCTTCAGATGTCAACGAGTGTGAACGATACAATGGACTGTGTCAACAGATCTGTCAGAACACATTGGGAGCCTATAGATGCGGATGCCATCAGGGGTATCGGATACGCAGTGATAGGCGGAGCTGTTCACCAATTAGCGGGTCTTACTATGGAGGTAGGGTTATACTAACAGTATTTCTTTATGTAAAATGCAAGAAAGTGTCATAGCTGCCAATTTTTAATAAAAAAATTAAATTATTAATAATTATTAATAATAATTATTATTATTGTCCCAGGTATGATTATCTTCAGGTTTTTGCCTGAATTCAGGCAAAAATGCTTGGATCTTCACTGTACAAAAGTATTGGGAAATTCACATTTTCAGGCAAATTCAGGCAAAATTACAAAAAGCCATAACCATCCCTGTTGTCCAATCTTTGGTCTGTGGCTCTTGGAAATGGTTCTGTAGATAACACATCACCTGATGCATTGGTCCAAGAGCCACTGACATATGGATGACATTTTTAAGGTTTGTATTGCAGAATAGAGACAAGGGTTTTAAATGAGTATAACATTAACCATTGCAGATACGACTTAATTGCATTTCATATGAGCAATGTTGAAGCTTGTTTCAGAGTGTCGACTGCCACTTGTTGTATTCAAGCTACAATGTGAGGGTTGGGGTTCAGGGTACATCAAGTTATAAATTAATGAGGTGAGCTGCTCAAGTTCTGAAACCCGACCCATTTCTGAGGATATTTGTAGGCTTTAAAATTTTTTTGGAAAAAAAAAAAAGGGATGTATGTGTCTTGGAATTTTGTATAAAAGTAATGTGTTGGAGCAGCACACCTCTGTATAGCAATATGTGGGTGTTCCCCCCCCCACACATCTCTCACATGCCCAAAATTTTAGGGATGGGGTTCGGTTACCTGCTGCTAAAACAATTTCTTATTTGTACCTTCCATCGCATTCAAAGAACCAAGCCATCAACTATCTCAAATCAAACTTAGCAAATATCAATGCAGCCATCAGACCAGTCAGAATTGGGGAAAATAGAGTAAAGGTAAAATGGGGGAGGGGTCTATTGACTTGCAGTTTCTATCCACTGGCGTGTGGGAGTGCCCCCCCCCCCCCGGATCATTCTAGTCACATCAGAGAATTTTTACCATCAGTTACAGTAGCAATGGAGCATGAAGAAGTTTATCTTCAACCCTCAAGAGAAGTCACAGTCATGTCAGATTCTCAGGAGGGAAATAAGACAGAAATGATTCAGTTTCCCTTCAAATACTTGAGTCAAAACAGAACAAGGTATGGCAAACTATGACTCATGAATGTGTTAAGGCATACCTGTAGATCACAGCCCTGATGAGAGATGATAATTGTTGAGACTTTAGGATCCAATATAAGGTTGAGGGCAGGAATATGTTAAGAATTAGCAATTAGGCTTTAAAAAAATTGCTGACTTGCCCTTTGCGACCGACCCAAAATTGGCAAAATTTAAGGTTGATTTTTTAAATTTTATTGGGGGGGGGGGGTTGAACTTTTGCCTATCTCAACAGTACATTTGGTAAAAATGTCATGATATTTGTGTTGAATATACAACAATACTTACAAAATGTAATATATTTGCAAGAAACAAACATACATCTTGAATAAATAAAGCACAAACAATGAAAGCATTTATATAATTATTTTATTCAGTTTTTTTTGGGTCCATTTTTGAGAAAAAAAAAAGAAAGAAAAAAAAATAGATCCGACCGACCGACCATCACTTTCACCATTAAAGGGCAAGTTAACAATTTTTAGGCCTTATTTAAGGACCCAGACACAAGCATGTCCAGAATATTTTCCTGCAGGGGGCTTAGGGGGCTTTCAGTATTATGCAGAGCTTCATGAATAAAATCGTCAGATAATGATTTGTTTTACAATACCAGCCCTGCATATGCTAGTGACTATAAGATAAGTGGTAGGTGCACCCATAGATTAAAGAAAGTACAGATAGGAAACAGGTCTATTTGCACCCGTCAAATTTGGCTAAGTTAGGGGATTGTGCCACACGGGCGCCATGCCTGGACCAACACTGCGCGAGTGCGTAGTGACTCTGCTCTGCGTTCTGTTGCGCGCTACTATTACTTAACTACAACGCAATACACATCTTACACATTTTTCCGCCAAATTTTGCGTAAGCAAGGAACAACGCTCGACTGGCCTGATAGCCGCATTCTCAGTCAAATTACCCTGGCAAATTACCATTCTGTTGCCGGAGTACGGGTGCACAATGGGATGTTACCTTAGTGCCTTAGATGGTTTTGGATCCTGGACTTTTATAACATGCATCAGTCGCGGATCTAGGATCTGAATTTTACGGGGGCGGAGAGTGTGTTTTTCAGCTTTTATAACAAAAAAATTGACCAAATTAGGCTGATTTTGCAGGATCTTGCCAATGTTACGGGGGGCGCCCGCCCCTTACGCCCACCCCGTGGATCCGCGGCTGTGCATAACAATAGACTTAGATGTTAGTATAGCAGCGAAAATTTTCTTTTTGCCAAGAATTTGCTAAAAGTGTAATAAAAGTGAAATTTTTACCACATGTAAACATTTTTTTTACGCTTCCAGAGTATGACAAAAGTCATATTATTCAAAGTTTATGCAGGGCCTAAACATTGCCAGACTCAGTGTTGGCTTGCCACGTGGACATAGGTTTGTGATGTAAGATATTCTTTGATCAAATTTTGGGAAGCACCATTGATCATTTCTGTTCTCAAGGATATAGTCAAAATAAAAAAGACTTATGTTTGTTATACAGGGTGTCCTAGAAAAAAGGAAACCAAAATTTGCACCCTCTGTGCTTTGACACGGTTGACTGATTTGGAAAACTGTTTGGCTAGATTAATGCACCAGAAAATCTTCTTTCCACTTTTTGGTAGCGTTAACTTCTTGCTCATGATGTGCTTAAGCTTAAGCCGTGTTGCAATAAGGAGCTCCTTTAAGACTCTTTTTTGGATGACTGAATATCGGATTATTCCTGGATTTAGACTATTGAACTCGGAGAGTGTGACTGAACACAGGAGAGTTTTTTAAAGGAGATTTCATGATTATTTGCTTCCTATTTGAGCTATGGAAAATCTAATCCCCAAATTGAATTTCAAACCATTCATCAGCTTGATATCGCATTTTTTGTCAGTGCATGCTTTATTTAAACCAGTTAATAGCATTACAAGATGCAGTTCATCTTTTTAATGTTTTCTTTGTCATTAAATGAATGAGAACATGTACGTAGCCTTCATGAAGTTGCCGTGTATTATCGAAGAGAGATTTCCTGTAAGGCTACCTTAACACATGGATGTACGAATTCAGGCCCGTCAAAATTTACTTTTCTCAGCCTAGTTTGGGACGTTTTTACTCCATTTTCAGGCCTTTCTGTCACTTCTTCAGGCCATTGAACGTGTGTCACTTACATCCCTGCTTAACTGCAAAGTCTTCAAATTTCCACCAAATGGCAGCAAGAGACATCAAGAAGTTATCTCTACCAAAAGTGGTACAAAGGCATAAAATGCACAATTCATAAAATTGTTCGTAATTACTCAACAAGATTAACAACGTAGGAATACTTGGTATTGTTGGGAAGAGGATTTTCTGGTGCATTAATCTAGCAAAACAGTACTCCAAATCATTCAACCGTTTCCAAGAACAGACGGCGCAAATCTCGGTTTCCTTTTTTCTAGGACACCCTGTATATTTCATTCACTTTATTTCTTTTTGTCTATGTGTCAATTCCTTTCCATGAGTGTAAATCTTATCTTGCCATCACAGAAGTATAAGTCATCTTGTAAGGAAATTACTGTACAATCAAAAACATTATAGTAAAGATTGACAAATGAAGTGTTTTATTGAGTGCTGACATCGCAAGCATTTTAGCATAAGCTTTTGTTGAAAATTGAATGTAGGTGTGATTTTTACTAGGTCAAGGCCGAACCATAGTTGGCCTCCAAACAAAATTTTCCCTACCAAACATTTGGTCGTGACGTCACCAAATATTTGCCATCAAATTTAAACTATGAACGGGTAACAAACATTTGGTCCAATATATATGGCAATTCAATAACATGTGCAATCTAGCGCGAAATTTAATTTGGTCTCAACTCGGTGTTGAAGTTATTTTGTTTGGAGTCACTCGTCATTTTGACATGACGTCACTACCAAATGTTTGGTAGCGAAAATTTTGTTTGGAGGCCGACTATGTTTTGGCCCTTACTCTTCTGCTAGCGTATATTTTACCTCTATGAAAAGACACCTAATTTGCAAGAAATCCATATAACTTATCTCATATTGCTTGTTTCAGATTTTCATGTTACTTTCAATGTCATTTATTGCCGTGATGATCTGTTGCAATAAAAAAGATGAATCCAATCAAACTGTTCACATGTCATTGAAACCCTTGTTGCAACCACCAAAAATTTTCATGCGCCACAAAATAGGTGGTGCACTTAGAATTTTTGACATCACTTTTGTCATGGCACTGCATTGGAAAGGTAATCAATAAATCAGCTTAAAGCAATACTATAAGATTTTGATCAAAAATGGTTTATAGTAAAACAGCATCAAATGGAGGAATGTGACTATCTAAAAGCGTTTTCAAGTGTATTTTGTGAAAAAAATTGTTTTGACATCAAAAAATGGATAAAAAGCACATGCATGCTTTCCTGTACAAATACATGTGGAATTAAATTTGGGATCCCAAATTTAATTCAACAAATGGTCGTAACAGAAAAAGTAAGCATCTTTGAGCCAAATCATCGTTTTAAGGGTATTCATATTTACCAAAAACAAACCCAATAAGCCCAAAAAATCCAAAGTCATGGGTGACAGGGGGCGCTTCATTTTTTACACCTTATAGTATTGCTTTAAGTACAAGAGATAATCATTGCAAAACTCTAGTATGATTGTGTATGTTTTAGCAGGCAACGGATTAAAAAAACCTACCTACCTACCACCTACCACTCAGGCCTTCTACCACTGGTCTGACAGCCTAAAGCTGAATTAATACTTACAACACAATGTGTTTCCAATATTTTCAACTGCAAATGACACCGCAAATTAATTCACACTCGAAACGCAAATGGACTGTGGCAGTTGGCAGCATGAAAACGCAATGGAAAGTTTATCCTTTTTCAACTCAATTTGAGATGACGCAAGTGTTGTTGCGTTTTGATAATTGATCTAAGGAACTGTTCATGAATATCTCCCAACTACACATGTTTGATGCTTTTGCGTTTACAATGAGTCTGACTTCAGCTTAAGTAAGAAGCTACACACCAATTGAACCAACATTATCACAAATCTGCAAAATAAACTTGAAATATTGCAGGTTAAATGTGAGGCTGCATTTTATCATTTCCAATAAATTTATTTGCTGAAATACGGATGAATGACTGTTCGTCATTACAATGTAGGAGATGCTGATTTCCGTATACAGTTAAATCAATTTATGCCGTCTGGTCCAATCGTTTCTAACAGGAGATCAGCACATGCATCATACATTTGATTAAGTGAAACATTTGGAATGATTTAAAAACAAAAATTGACTGCAGGTACATATCATTGGTATCAGTATGTAACTTATGTATAGTCCAGAGTCTAAGCTTGTAAACGGTACACGGTGAACCGGTACACGAACGCATGAGCCGTTTACCGTAAGGAGATTACGGTAGTTTTGTACACGAACTAGAAAAAAACAAACATTAGAAGCTTAATGAGGGGAAGTTTGAGGACCGTGCAACCTACCATCTCCGAGAAAATAAATGGACAGACACACAGACATTGCGTATTATTACAATATTCATGTTTTTCCTAGTCTTGATTCTTCATAATGCGAAGCAAACAAAAATTATGCACAAATGGCTTCTAAATTTTCACAGTGCAAACCATGCATATCTGTGTTGATGTTTAACACGCGCAGAATAGAAATTGCTACCAAAATTGCGAACACTGTGTGTATGGTAGATTTAAGATTAATATATATATTTATTTGGATGCTGCGATCTTTTCCCACCGGTACTATCCATAGTAGCATTGCATTGGAGCAACGTAAAACTGGGAACCGCTGAAGCGCTGTTTACTTCCGGGTTTTTATTTGCGTAAAAAACATGAAATAGGTCGGGAAAAAGGCAACATTTTATCTTGATTTTATCGCAGGAATCTTTACTTTTCCTTAATTTTATAATATTTTTGATTGTAACAATGTATTAGTTAAAGCTTTGGTCTATAACAGTTTGTATTATAGTAATGCAGTAAAAAATTCTCCATCATGTAAAATTTGAACCGTGTACACGAAACACGACCGTGTAAAATGAACTGTGTACCGTAAGAGAAAATACACGGTATAAAACAAGCTTACCAGAGTCTCTGTGTGTAGTCTTGATATTGAAAACCCAGTAAAAACAAAATAAGTATCTCGCTCATCACCTACATCATCATAGAAAAATGACAAATCATCATCAACTAAAACTGAATTCAATTGAAATTCAACCATTTTAACTTGCAGATCAAAAATGTTGCATAATCGAACATTTATTCAATATTGAGAAATGGTTTAGGACATTTCTGGACTTTAAAACATAATTTGTTTGTTTTAATGGTTGTTTCTGTGGAAACACAATAGGGATCTCGTGACTTACTCGTGACTAAACAAAGTTAACTATGCCCTCATTAGAATTTTAAAGTTGACATGGCTTGCCGTCCAAGAGCATCTATATCAAAATCTGTTACAATTCAAAACAGACCTGAATACCTGGAATTGTATGCTTCATGTTGCTCTAGACAATAGTGTCTGTCAAATCATCTTGATTTGGTCTGATGTACCTTGATTGTTTGTTTCATGTTGCTCAAGACAATTAGTGTCTGCCAAATCATCTTGATTGGGTCTAGCCAAGACATATGGTACAATTAAGTCAAAGTGCACTGCCCCTAAGTTGAGAAAGAAACTATTTTTATAGGTAACTAGATTTCTTGTTTCTTTTGGCTAAATTTTCATTGTAAATTTTTTTCACTTCTCCCATTTTTGATGTTTGGGTTATTATGGGCAAAAAAAAATTGCCCGACCGACTTGAAAGGTCTGCCAGCCCGTAAAACAGGTTTTTTTTGTCGCCTAAACAAGGATATTTCCCCTTACCCTATGCATGTATTGCCAAGTGCTCTTCACACCCTAAACATGGATTTTTCTTTCTTGCTGTATTTGTATATACCTGTAAAGCTATTTCTGTTGACCATAAGCATGTAGGCCATATAGCTAGCTGATAAAAGGCTTAGTATGTTTGGTCACTCTATCTGCATTAGCAGTCCGGCAATTGTATCAGAAGTCGGACTTTCACTCTGTAACATCAGTGTGTCCAACAGAATAGTCAAAGAAACAAGCCTGTACTTTTGTAGAGTTGAAGAAACAACATCTTGTTTCAGTTAGAATTACAGATCCAGTCAGATTTTGAAGTCAAAATATTAGGATGTCTTAAAAGTCAGTTTTGTCTGGATGAACAGCAGTAACTTGTCTCTGTCCAGGTATGATTCAGTCATGCTGTTCACTGATAGCAAACACCCAAATTGACGAAGTCTTGTTTCAACATAATTGTGAGACACATTCGTACATTAGGGCTATATACATTCCCGGTCAAAAGTGTTTGCGCACACTTTAATACTGGCAAAAACGTAATTATTGTATCAAACGACCAAGACTCTGAAAAAAGTACATGTCTTTTGTAGGTGCCTAATGTATCCAATATAAATAATCTATGTTTCCTCTGATATTCGATCTTCCATAACCATAAAAATGGCCGATTTCCTGGACCATATACAAATACACCACACAAACTTTTTGCTATATACCTATGTAATTTATTAGTTTGGTGCTCGTTATCATCATGTGACAGTAAAGAACATTTTCAGGTTGTAAGTTTTCCAACAAATGTTCAGTTTTGTACTTAAACTCCATTTTTGAATGTGTGGAAGAAAGTATACAGTATGTTTAGCACACCATAATTTCAAATGTAGTAAATTCAATTCCTGTTGAGTTCTTTACTACTACTACTACTAATTGACGCAGCACGTGTCTGAAAGGACACGGGGCGTTGTGACCAAAGTTATTTAAATGTATTCACACGTTGCAGCCACTCAGAACGGTTTTGTGCAGCATCAACGGCCATGTTAAGTTGTAATCCAATGGCACTCAAGTCGTCAAAGAGTTGGTCTTGGAAAGTACGGCATATTTATATGCAAAATATAAATGTGAAAAATATGATGCAATTGATGAACGGTTCTCGAGATATGACTGCTTAAAGGTTTTGTGCACAAACATTTTTGACCGGGAGTGAACAGTGATGTGTGATGGAGCCCTTACACTTGTTCATACTTTTTAGTTTTCTGCTGTTACTCCCTTGATATATGTTGACATAGATAAAACAAAATATCATGCAATATCATTTGATATCCTGTCTGGAAAATTTAACGATGTAATATCCTCTCACTTTTACATAACGAAGATAACCTTTGTTCCACAAAATCTCATAATTTATCTCCTGGCTGACCTGGAATGTCTTGTCACCTGAATCTCACCTTTTGAATTGCTGGTGATTTGTCATGGTGGTAGAACTTTATGTTTGTAGGCCTAGTTTTTATCATGGGAAACTTTTTATATGACTGTGTGTGTGTCACTAGCTTTGAATTATAAATATTTGTTTTCCAAAAGTTGCTTTCTGTTTTTGATCAAAATCTTAGATCAATGAACATGATTCAAGCAACAAAGCAGTATGTTTTTCAGCTCTTTATATCTCCTTATCTAATATAAGGTTTTACGTCCAAATGTATTTGCTCACCTGAGAGACATTTGCTTAAACTTTTAAGCAGTTAGAGAATATTGATGGAAGGATTCATGTAATGCAGTTTTATGTTAATTACGGTAATTTCAGTGAATCACATAGAGAATTATGTGAGATAGGTTTGATACCACCGTAATTTGAACATTTTTATTTAAATTTATTGCACATTAATCCAATTTGTTGATTAATATCTTTCTGAAATTCTGTAATTATTATTATTACCCAAATATCAATACCTGCACCACAAGCAACTGAAAACTGAATTTCTGAAACTTCCAAATGTGTGATTA
>JXSR01S016324.1:88829-101322 GCA_000969725.1 Ophiothrix spiculata | reverse complement strand
TCCAGGTAGTGATTTAACCCAATGATTAGAACTGCTCTGTAAAGTGTGCTGAGGCCGTGTGGAATTACAAGTCAGGGGGACCGAGTAGTGCACTATAAATCACCTGCAATTTAGTTTTTTTAAATTTTAAATGTAGTATTGCTAAAGGTGGGTTTACACTGTGACGACCAATTCAGTGACTTGGAATTCAAATCAAGATTTGCTGACGGATGGAAACGACCTTCAGTGACACCTCTACGACAAGTGACCGCTGGTAGCAACTTTGGCTGACGTAAATGAAACAAAGACTGACGACGGTCACGGAGGGTTGCGGTGTTCATCGGAATCTGAACAATTTTTTAATTTTGTGATGACATACAATTATTTGTGATGTCATGCCTTGTTATCAACAGATGCTGTGAATTTTAAAACCTGATAACCTGATGGATAATGTGATATTCTCAATATTTAAAGAGATAATATCAAACTTTTTTTATGCTGGCATGAGGATCATGTTTTCAGGTATGCCATTGATGCATCATCAGATCTTGTCGGAATATACTAATGATATTGAAAACATGCACAACATGCTTTACGCACAAGTATAATACTTGGAAAGACTTGTTAAAAAAAATTGTAGGTGATTTGTAGTGCACTACGCGGCTCCCCTGACTTGTAATTCAACCCGGCCTCAGCACACTTTACAGAGCAGTTCTAATCATTTGGTTAACCCTTTCCAGTCTGACCATTTTTTCCGTCCCAGGCTGAAGGCATTTTACCTGTAAACTGACTTCTAAAGTAAATTAAATTTATCTTTAGAAATATTCTACATAATTCAATGAAACATCAGTATAATATACCTTTATGAACTGTATACACTGCCTGTGATAGTGTTTTGGAAGGTAAGAGGTAGTGAAAATAGTTATACTTCAGTGTTAGTTAGGGCGTCGCTCAGAAGCCCTATGCCTGAGCTGGCAGTAATTTATGGCGTCGCTCATACGCCCTACGACAGGAAAAGGTTAAATCACTACCTTGACTCCCTGGGGCCAAAGGACTTACTGCGGCCTACATAAATTGGCGCAACCCTAGCTTGAGCTATTAATGCCCTCATAGAATATACAGTTTTTGCTCACTCAGCTCCAGCTGGACTCAAACGCGAAATGATCAATAGAATCTAAAGAGCCCATGTTTAACAGTCTGAGAACTAACCAACTGATCTAGCGAGAACTATATATAACTTGTTTGTACTGGTATGACATCAAGGGTAAAGGGAATCCATCTGCTCAGGAAAATGACTATTTTTTAATCATTAAAAAAAAAAAGTTTCCACTGCCTTTGCGGGGACTCGAACCATGGATTATGGCAGGGGTTAGTCATGCATTACGAAGCGAGGGATCTACCGCTTAGCTATCAAGGCAGCGTTTAGATCGTGAACTAAAATCTAAAACATCAAAGATTAGAATGCCGTATTTTTCTTTTGTTTACATAAAAATAACAATTTTTGCTTCATTGGGATGCTCAACTTGTGAGTAAATTATGCGAATACGTATATCAGACAAAATGTAGATAATGTAGATACTTAAAACAGGCAATTCACAGCTCAAGCAGGACGAACTCAGAGTCGTAATTCACGTACGGATTTTCGGGCAAAACAACGCAGGTTTGCTACATTATCATTCAAAATCAACTCGGCATATTTATAAAATATCATATGTAATTCAATAAGAAGCATCAAGCCTACAATCTGTCAAAATTTGAAAACCAGTTGAATCGTTCGAACATCATGAAATTATGAGGTTTTGGTGAAAAAGGGTTAACTTTTTAGAAGTAGTCTTTAGGCGTCATTTTGACTTTGATAATGGACGTGAAATCATTAGTAAAGTTTCATGTATAAACAAGAGACTCTATTCAATATGAACGCCAAAAATTGTGATATTCTGATAGCTGTAAGTAGGTAAAAACTTGCAGTAAACATGACATTCAGCCAAGCTGGACGTTTTAGGGACCGTAGCCTTAATTATCAGGCAACTGAAGATAACAGATAAAGAATTGGTACATGGTCAGAGCTTGTATCATGGCCATGATGTGTAACTTCACAGCCTCGGCACCCTTTACAAGACTTCAATCAAGGATCTAATTAAGTGTTCCTTGACTAGGAGGTAAACTGAGTCAGCATGAGCATACATGGCTTCTGGTCCCTTACTGTGAATATGTTCACTATATTGGACACACTGGTTTATGTATCTACCCCATGAGCCCCTTCCTTTAATTATACCTTTGGCCGATAACAGTCATCATTCCTTAAGCATTCCTTACAGCTACTTATAAAAAAAAAAATTGGCAGCCATGATCATCTGATGAAATTTACCCTCTTAGCAACTACCAATGATAGCTACTAGTTCTCATTTTACTCAAGATACAATACAAAAAGGGGTCTTTTTAAAATTATGGCCTGTGTGGCCTTCTGGTATCTTTAAATGGGATTCAGATTCAGATTCAGATTTTATTTCCGCATTCATATCATACATTATTGTTCAACATAATAACATAGTAGTGGCAATATGAATATATGAATACGGAGGAAAAGGTAGAAAGGCCAATAAGGCCAGAAGAGACCACCCCCTTGCATTGACACACCCTTAAAACTTATATGGAGTGACAGAAATATAAAAATCCACTTTAGATATTAAAGGGGCAATTCATGATCCACTTTTCACCCTCAAGGTCACCTCTATCAAATTTGAGTTTTTTAGCTTATAAGAATCCTCAAGTGGTTTACCGTATCCACTCGTCCAATTCAACTACTCATTTTCCGAATTTAGATCATGTTACAGTTGAGCGCTTTCATACTAGCATGCCAAAAATTGTAAAAATAATTTAAATGAAGTGTCGGTCATAGAGTATGACTATTTGTCAAACTTTTGGAAATGGTGGAAATGGGGATTTTCGTTAATTTAAGGAGATTGTCAGATGGAAAATAGTTGAATTAGACGAGTGAACAGGGTATGTTACAATCCCCAAACCATTCTTTCATATGTGCTTGCATTTTTGAGAAAAGTAAGAAAATATGTCATTTTCTAATTATTGTCGGGCCCCGACAGTAATTACAACACAGTAGTCTATGGGGATTTTCAAAATGCTAAAAAAGCATGTAACTTGGAAACGAACGGTCGGAATCAAGTGAAATTTTCAGTATATATTTATGTTGTACTCTTCTTTTTATTTAGCTGGAAAAGAGGCCACATCAAAATCATGAATTGCACCTTTAAGAGTCGGGAAATTTATATTGCTAGCTGCACTTGTTATTCAATATGCACTGTCTATGAAAGCTGAAAAATGTCAGTTTCGTTCAAGAAGCCAATTACAGACAAAGTTTTGGCAAGTCTTCAAATGTCACAACAGGTCTTCAAAATGATAGGAGATTTGATTGAAACAGTTGACAATTAATTGAGATTGTCACTAAGCTTGTCACATAAGGTGAAGGTGGTTGTATACTTTGCTTATGTGTATTTTAATTACGATATATTCAGAGTATCTATTTTCATATCATCTGATTGTGCCCTGGTGACCAACATCTGTTATGCTGTTATGTGACTGAAATGGAGTAACTTTTCAAAGGGCATCAGTCTGTTATTTTGAAAATATGGATAAAGGGTTGTGATAGGCATTTTTTCACTAAAAAGGTTGGATATATGAGAAATTTGGGAACAGATTGAAAATGGTGAAGGTCTTCAAAATTTCTCTTTGTCAGGATTTGATAAAATTTTTATATATCTTAGGGAAGGGGAGTGACAACATAATTATGATCGTAATTGTACCAAGATAAGGGCAGTTGATGATACAGTTCTCCTGTTTGTTAAAACGCTCAATCATATATTGACCATTTTTCACAAGATGTATAGATGAATTGTGAAAAGGGTGGTTTCAGATGTTTTTCAGTCAAAAGGGTGCCTTGATAAGGGCGGGATATGAAATATAGGAGGCGGGGTTAGTGGTAAGACGCTAACCTTGCCACTTGACAGCAGTAGGACACTCATTTTCCTGGCTCTGTTGATATTTTTGTTTTTGTGTGATTCACTAGATATACCACATCCACAATTAAACAAATATGACACCCACATCGTACCACAAGTGGATATTGGTATCTATCTAATAGGTCATTAGTCTGGTAGTATATCCTTTTCGACTAAAACAATTGAAATAGTTTCTGCTCAGTTTAGTCAGTCAATGTAGTTCAGGTAGAGAGGATTGTCTGTATTTGCGCAGATTGAAGTGCCCATCTCTCTTTTGAAGCAACTGGGCAAGACTCCACATCGAGTAGTTGCAGCATGCAAATTGCGTGAGCCTCAGCCCACTTTTAAGGACCTTTAGGCCCAGTGCAGACTCCACTATTGTATAGAATATTTTGCTTAGAATATTCTATGCTGACGACAAAATGACTTAGGTCATTGAATAAAACTTTGTTTGGCCTTATAGAGACTTTAGAAGCAGAGCTCCTGATAGCTCCAGAAACTCTTCAAACAGATATGTTTTTAACCCTTTTGGAACTAGGTAGTTTTGAAAATTTCCAATCTTGTCACTGGTTTTTGAATAATTTTATCAAACAATTGGCAATTATTGAGTACTACTTGAGTTCACCCCATACTAGCCAAGTCCATTGACTAGTTTTATTGAATATTGAATAGTTTTATTGATTAGATCAATTGATCTTTTGGTTATTGTACTTCATTTATTAACATCAATTACTTGTCAGAAATGCCTTTGCAAATTCTTCACATGTGGGGAGGCAATTATTGTTTTTCTTAAATTTCACTCAAACCATAAAGTTGTAGATGTGATTGACTGGTGACTATAGTTGCCATTGATCTGATAAGGGTTAATATTCCCTTGAATTTTATACTTTATACCGAAAAGTATAAAAACAACATTCATAATAATCCTTTTCTGAACACTTTCAAATTGACTCTGGTAACTCGTTAATAGTTCACAAGTCTGAAACGGTTTCCTGCATAACCCTGAGATTTCTTAATCATCTATTCTTCCACCTTGTGAGTTTTTTTTTCAATAAATGCTTCTAATCACCTTCAAATACCACATCTGACTTTGGTGACTATTTTATAGGTCACTAGTCTGATATTGTTTCCTATAGTCTTTCCTTATTGGAATCCTGTTACTTTGGTATTTTTGGACATTTTGCAACCCCTGATTTTGGGAGATTGCAGTTTGTTGTATTGGGGAAACTGTAGTAATGATGTACAGTTAATATGTGATGGCTCACCCCGAAAAGGGGGACTTCGCGAATGAACACTTTTCAAGAAACTGGTGAAGATAGGCATCAAAAGATAAAGAAGATAATAAGAATTTTCAGCAGATTTCCTGTTGTAAAATTTGATTGCTTTGATCAATTTCAACAAGTAAGGTGTCTTTTCAAAGCATAGAAAATGATGTAACAGGTAAAGTGATAAAATCAAAATTGATATCACCTGCAAAGTCACCCTTTCAGGGTGAGCCATCACATATATACTTTAATCACTGTACTTTTCAACCCTGAAGTTCATTAGCATTACATTTATCTAAATCCAAGGTCAAGCCTACAAGTCACGAACAAAGGTATTTAAAAATCAAGGCTTAAATACCGTCTTATCGCAAAGATTTATTTACTCCGCTTCATATCGGATATCAATCCATCGGTTTGTTGTAGCTACTATCTGTATAATGTTCCTTTCATAGGAAGTATCATGTGCTATAATCAATACCACTAGGAAATTATCAGTAGACAGGATACATTAGTTGAAAATCAAGCACGATATGTTTACGGTGGCACTTGCTTTGTGAATTAAAAACGATCCATAAGTTTCTATAAAGACCATACCTTAGAATCCCCCACATTTCAAAATCTATCTCTCTTACACCTGCACCCAGTGGTGGGGCTGCCTATCATAAAAGGGTGTTATGGGTAGCAAAGTGCAGCCTCTTTGTTTTTTCAATCGGTCCTTTTTTGCAAATGTGGTATTTTGATGGGTTTTCTTTTCAAACTTTTCCAAACTTTGCACCAAATGACCCATATTAGAGCATTGTATATTAGAGCAATTCTTCACAAACCTTTAGAAGTTTGTGACAAATTAGTGCAAATTTTGGAAAAAACATGCAATTTTTAAACAAATTTAACTCACAATTTTAGAGGTTTGGTATATGGACGGCTCCTTTTTCTTGAAAATTGGTATTTTGATGGGTGGCTTTTCAAATTTCATCTTTGAGCTGATGATTGTCTTATAGGTCATTATTCTTTGGGTGGGAAGCAGGTATAGGACAACGCGACTATGCTAGTAACATTGTGGTCCAAAACAGGTCCTTTCTCAGAGTTAAGATAAGAAACTGAACCCTTTCGATCCTGAATTGCAATACAAGGCTACATAGCCCATACTGAATTAATTTACACTCAATACGAATTGAAACGCCTGAGCGTTCTCTCGTAAGCTCCTTTGGAAACGCTCAGTCGTTCTATTGGATTGAAAGGGTCAACAGTCTCAATCCCCAATGAATGTTCTCATTCATCCTGTAGTCGTAAACATGAGTAAAGGAGTAAATTTGTTTACTGGACTTACTTGTTTTAGCAAACTTCTTTTCATGTTGTTCCTGCAACACTTCCGTCAGTTGATGATAACAACATATTAAGTAAATACCAACATGGCTTTCGGAAAGAGCACAGTTGCGAAACACAGCTTCTCACTACAGTCGAAGACCTTGCCAAAAGTAAAGATGATCGAGAGCAAGTAGATAGCCTTATTCTAGATTTTTCAAAGGCGTTTGACTCAGTTCCGCACTCTCGTCTCCTTCACAAACTAGAATGGTATGGTGTCAGAAGTAATACTTTTATGTGGATCAAGAACTGGTTAACATCTCGTGTCCAGACTGTTGTGGTAGATGGAGAAAGATCTAATGAAGCAAAGGTGATTTCTGGTGTGCCTCAGGGTACGGTCCTAGGACCACTGTTATTCATTATTTACATAAATGACATCGGAGATGGAATATCGTCAACCATGCGGCTATTTGCAGATGATGCATTAATATACAACATCTTCTGATGCCGAGTCTCTGCAAAAAGATCTTGACAATCTTGTGGAATGGTCTCAAACTTGGCAAATGAGGTTCAATCCATCCAAATGCTCACTCCTTAGAGTCACTAGAAAAAGGAATGCTATAAACATGTCATATAAAATGTTGGGCACAGAGCTCAAAATCATGGATCATCATCCATACCTTGGAGTTGAACTATCATCAAAGCTAGAGTGGAAACAACACATAAGTCAAGTTACCGGAAAAGCACGGAGGACGCTAAACTTTTTGCAAAGAAACCTATATCGTTGCCCACAAACAGTACGGGAGCAGGCTTATTTGGCTCTGATTCGTCCAACACTTGAGTACGCCGCCACTGTGTGGAGCCCATACCATCAAAAAGACATTGACAACCTCGAGAGAGTCCAAAGAAAAGCTATTCGTTTCATCTGCAACAACCACAGAAGAACAACTAGTGTCACTGCACTCAGAGAGAACCTTGACCTTCCAACTCTTCAACAAAGGAGACTAACATCCAAACTCACAATGCTCTACAAGATTCAACACCAGGAAGTTGCCGTCGATTTACCAGATCACTATAACAAGCCAAAAACAAGCTCTATCAGAACAAGAAAGATGCATGATGACCAGCTTACCATAATCTCGACCAGAACAGACTCTTACAAACACAGCTTCTTTCCTAGCACAATACCAGTTTGGAACAAACTTCCAGAAAACATCATCAATTCACCATCAACGGCTGTTTTCAAGACAAGAATTCAGGAAGCAGTCTACAGTGGACAACCTGAGCTGTACATAGGCTCAGCAGCATCGTCCGCTGTCACCACCCATTAGTCCAGCACCAAATCTTCGTTTTCCTTAGTTATGTCTTCCCTTGTGGAGTTTTGATTTTTGTTACTTGATCAACGCATCGCGCTGACAGGAGTGTTCTTTGTGTCGTTGTTCGTTATGCACCGGATGTAATGTTTTTCACCGCTGGGCGAGATACCAAAACTTTGGTCTACCCAGTAATCATGTAGAAGTAGAAGTAGAAGTCAGGTTTGACCCGCTAAATTGGTCTCTATCTCTTTTAGGGTGTGCCAAAGAAATGGTGGCATGGATGGCTATCTTTAACATCTTGCCAATTTGATACCGTGATGGTCTTAAAATTTAAGAAGGGGAGTTTTAGATTCTAACTTTTTTGCCCAATATTAAATTTGTTGTTCCCAAATGGCAAATGTTCATATTTATGTTTATTTAAAAGGAGATTTAAATGCCCATATTTTGTAGTGTTGTCATCACCATACTGGATCAGCAAATGCTGTAAATATACCCTTTAAAACCTTCTGTATTTGATTTTTCACTTTGGGCACCTGTCAAATGGGTATTGCAAGAGCAGAATTTGTTGGTTTGAATCATGCAGGAAGTATCAGCCAATTAGTCACAAGTCAAATGCATTAATGTGTATCGCCAACTGTCACTTGCAATCAATGGTCTAGAAGAAGATCTATAAGAGAAAGCTTATACTCTTGAAGTATAAAACCAGTTGCTGGTTAACGCACGTAAATCAATATGACCATACGTGGAAATAAATTAGGCCGTGTCTTCCCCATTAAAAATACATGTCCAATCTTGCTGGAGCTGGATACTAGTCATTAGCGTGTCTAGGAGGGGGCTTTGGGTGCTGAAGCCCCCCGCTCTTTGTTAAGAATCATGCAAAATCAGCCGCTTTTTGATGTTTCTAGGCTTCAAGCCCCCCGCAAAATACTGAAAGCCCCTCTTAGCCCCCGGCAGGAAAATATCTTGGACACGCCGGTGCTAGTATTCAAATGAACTTATGTTCAGGATGGACAAACCTGAACTAGCACTAGCACTGTTCCCCTGATTGCCCCTCCCACGGACCCAGCAACGAGTCCAGGCAGCGCACGTAGTAATCAGCTTTGGATAGAGGCTGTTGGACAGGTGTTTGATAAGGCAATGAAATCAGGGCTTACCTGAACATAAACATGATGACCATGCATATGGTAGCATCATAAAATAATACCAAAATCATGAAAGATTCATGCACAAAATATTGGCTTAATCAATCCTAATTAATCATTCAACAACTCACTGTATCTCTTTATACAGGAGCGTACCATTGTTGATTCGTGATGAATCCACACTTGATATTCAAATTAGTGCGTCACGCACGGCACAGCATTTACCAAAGTGCGTTTACGCAGTAAACAAAAATCGGCGCACTGATCATCGCGCGTCGGGCACTTATAGTACGTGCAAAAGCCCGGTGCTTTGGAAAAATTTGTAACATCAAAGCTGCAAACACTCACAAATTAGCACTTTGCTTCAGATATGCTAAATATTTTAATGAAGATGAGTGGGCATATCTGTTAAATTGAAAACATTTAGAATTTAATTCATACGTTTTCAGGAAGACTTTTGTTGTTGAAAGGTATCTTCAAACACGCCACAGAGTTGTTCATCGCGAATCAACAACTCTGCATCCGATGCGTCGGTGTATTTTTATTGCACTCGGGTGGCTAAAGCCACCCTCGCACGATAAAAATACGCAGACGCATGGATGCATCGTTGTTGATTCGCGATGAACAACTCTGTGGTGTGTTTGAATACCTAATTGTTAGACCTTTTTACAATATTGTAAAATACAAGAGACATGCTATATGGTGGCATGTCATTAGGTGGGTATGCTAAAAAGGTGGTGTTGTTACATTTTTTCATGGGTTCTCCAACTTCATTTGATGTAAATTCACTGCTTCTTGGCCTATGAACTTGTTTAATGTCTCATTTGAAAGCTTACACTTTCTGCTATTTGTGGTAGTAATTTGGTCTTCATGGGTTACATAATTTAAGAGAGACAATGGTTTGAACTTGGCAGTACAAGGGTGGTGGTGCCTAAGGATGCGGTGCCTACGGATGCGGTAGATAGCCAAATTGAGACAATATCACCATTTCGGAAGGTTTGACACTGATGGAACATTTACAAATGGATTCTGTGACCTCAAATACATACAGATAGTCACCAACATGGCTAAAATTTGGTATATAATTACAGTAATTGGCAAATTTATCATTTTTAGACCTTCCTCAGACCCCGTCCCCCCTCGATCAGGTTTTTGGGCATCATCTTCTCATTTTTTGTCCGATTTTGACAAAGTTGGTGTCAAAATGTTCAGGGGATCAAGCTGCATCAAATAAGAATTAGGACAGAATGATTTGAAACATCACCATTTCTCCCCTTGTATAGCCCGCCTCTAATTAATTGAAGGTCATTAACACCAAGACCCTAAGGGGTCTGTTTCAAGTTTAATGCATCAAAGTAACTATTAAAGTGTTTATAACATATCCTGAAAAAATGAACTGTTTACCATTAATCATTCCAATTTATGACTTGCTTTAGTAAAAACAGGCAATTTTGAGAAAAACACGTTTGAAAATTACAGTTTGCATTACCGTCTATGGAGTAATTAACCATTAATTAGCTCATTATGCCAAAACAAAAGTGATATTTGGCTAAAAAGTTACTTGAATTGAAAGAGATCAATAATATTAACATCATATCAAAAAATGTTTTTTTTGACCATTTTAACCATGTAACACATTTTTGACCCACCTCATGAAATGCCACCATATATGGATCTCATAACAGAGTCTGATTGCTTGCTGTATACTTCAAGGTTTATATAATGATATCCTATAGTGACAAATCAGATATTGCACATTCCAACACCTCATTATATGCTGGTCTGCTCGATCTTGGCGCTTCGCTATCGGCTCAGTCCATCCAAGACTACAGGTATAGGCTACCCATAATTAGTCACGATCGTAGTGTCATGCCTTACCGCAGCCTGACACTCACTGTATCCAAATACATTTTACTTACGCGTTAGTTCAATGCATTGGTAAAGAGGTTGTTGTTTACTTGCCCCCGTGATATTACACGCTTGTGACACTATGCGTTTGCGCATGCGTTAACGAGCATTGCGCAAACATTCGCGTGTTGCAGGCCCGCGTAAGATCAGGCCAATAGCAACTTTTCACCCACACGGTGCAGAGCACAAGCCAATGAATGATTGAGATTGATTTGCTTGCACCTGTGTCTTTGGTTTGTGGAGTGCATGTGGTGAGTGTGAAAAACCAAAAGCACAGGGAACCAGCATACACCTCATTTAGTCCAGTGCTGTTTTGGCCAATCACATCCAAATGTGTAGATAACGTAGGGCATAAGTGGCGTAAATTTCAATTCGCCGATAATCAGGCATGTGGCATACGAGTACAAAATTACACCGTGTTTTTTTTAAATTCCCGACTGCTTTCTCAAAACTACAAAACTATTGTTACTGATTAGGCCAAAAAAAATAAATTGTTGTGTTGCCCTCCGGGTTAAATTTTTAGATGGGTCGGTAGGTCGGCATTTTTTTTTTGTGTTAGATGTGAATTGACTAATGAAAGCAAGAGGAATATACTTCACCCATACATTGAAACATATGTTAAAGATCTGTCCATTTACTTTCCATTGGTATGTAATATTGAATGGAATACCTTGCCGCTTTCAGGTTCAAAAAACGTTTTTCCGACGGACATATTTATGTGTATTTCAATGGAGGAGTTATTTACTGGTGTGCGCCCCTAATGAAATATGATCAAAACAACGTGTGACTCGGGCTTGTTTTGTTATATCTAGCGATGTGCAAAAATTACTGATACGTGTTTTACCTGTATATTTGTGTTCAATTTATGTTTTCTTTCATTAAGGAAATTTTTTATTCTGATTGGATCATTTAAATTTCGAATGTAAATCATAAAATATTTAAAATGAAGTAAAAACGTACGTTCTTACTTGCACAAAATGTACGATAGATTCACATGTCCATAGAAAAATAGTCGCCTTTACAGTGCTAGAATATCATGACCTTTCACTGACGGCAGGAATTAAAAGCTAGTAACATATCAGCGCAAAACACCACCATGTTTGTTATTGTTGAGGAGTACTGTTGTTGTAAGTATGTTTAAATTTGTATACAGCAAATACAGAATAAAATGCAACTATTACAAATGTTAAAATGTGTGTTTTTATTCATTAGAAAAATGAAAATGACATCGTTTTGCTGTGCATTTTGATAAGTCAAATTATGGTATAAATAAACATTAAAAAACAAACAAAAACAAAACACCAGTCCGAATTTTCAGAGA
The DNA here is from genome assembly GCA_000969725.1 of Ophiothrix spiculata. NCBI lineage: Eukaryota > Metazoa > Echinodermata > Ophiuroidea > Amphilepidida > Ophiotrichidae > Ophiothrix > Ophiothrix spiculata. The sequence goes on along the minus strand of JXSR01S016324.1, from coordinate 89,076 downwards.
TTTACGACCGGGCGCGGAAGGCATCACAATTTCTTTTTTTTGGCCTTTTACTGGTCGATCAAACTTCTGCTGGTCTGATTAGACCCGGTTAAGTAGGATCATTTATAAATTTCTTTCAAATCTTATTTAAGAAACACCTGCTTAGGATTTAGACTGCACACAAGTCATTCGAGATCACTTTTAAAAAGAAAAATAATAGAAAAATGACACAGTTTACATGGGCTTCATGCCCACACGCACGTTCCCA
>JXSR01S016324.1:74834-85453 GCA_000969725.1 Ophiothrix spiculata | reverse complement strand
ATTTAAAATAGCAGAAAATGGTAAAAAATCATTGTAAGGCAAAAACCTGTCGGTGGTCCAAAAACCTAAATGCGAAATGCGGTTTTTTCTTTTCTTTTTTTTTCTTTTTTTTCTATTGTTCAAGAGGTGCTTAGGCAAATTTTGATTGAAATTACGCATGGGTGGTGATTTTTTCAGTAAGAAACCTGTCCGGTTTCAAGTTTTTGTTGAAAAGAAAACACTTCTAAAGTAAAAATTTTGCAATTTTCCCCATTCTTTTTATCAAATTGGCTATTTTGATTTTCGTTTTCTAAAATATCAAATAAAAAAATGAAATGCACAAATAATGACGCCAAAACGAAATGCTCACGGGAAACAAACTTGGTTTTTTGTTTTTGCCTAATTGGTTGATTTTAAAATAATGAAATATTATGGGATTTTCAGTTTCGAAACGTGTGTCCAAAATCATAATGAGGGGGAATGATGGGAAACTCAACAGGCCTAATATAACTAATCCAGCTTTTAATAGGAGCCTAGAATCCTCAACTTGAAAGTTATGCAAGATATTGCAGCTGATGTGACAGATGTCAGGATCCCTATTAGTCAGTTTGAAAGGAGACACTGATCATAGACCCTGGAAGTTCTTGTCAAAAGCTGAAGTAAATGAACACACTTGAGCAATATGAGACAGAACAGGTTTTAGTTGATTTGGTTCAGGGGAATCTTATTTTAACTTCATATAAGGGGTATATCACTTGAACAGGTTAGCTTTTCACAAAAATCGTATGGGTATTATTTTAGGCCTTAACTTTTGTCAGATTTTTCTAAATATTGTGCAAAATCGTGGTAAAAATGATCAAATTTTGTAGGAGTAAAATGGGTCAACATTTCGAGTAAAATACATTAAAGGAGCATGGTCCGATTGCCTCAACTTTTTTTCGAACTTTTTGATATTTTGGTACTAAAATATTGCTTATATTTTTCTCATAACCACATGTGAAATTTCACGACTGAGTTATGTTCCGTTTCGGCGATATAGGAAGCTCTGAAATACAAAACTGCCCATAAAATCAAAACTGTTTGCCCGATTCAGCTGAAATTTGAAGTATAGACCTCTTGAGTGGTCATCTTTCATATGACATTGAATACTAAATTTTGAAAAATCGGACTAAGCTCCTTTAACATGGATGCAAGTTTTTGGAAGAGAGCACCTATGAATCTTCAACTTGAAAGCTATGCAAGATATTGACGCTCATGTGACAGATGTCAGGATCCCTATTAGTCAGTTTGAAAGGAGACACTGATCATAGACCCTGGAAGTTCTTGTCAAAAGCTGAAGTAAATGAACACACTTGAGCAATATGAGACAGAGCAGGTTTTAGTTGATTTTGTTCAGGGGAATTTTATTTTAAGGTGCAAGGGGTATATCACTCAAACAGGTTAGCTTTTCACAACAATCGTATGGGTGTTACTTTAGGCCTTAACGTTTGTCAGATTTTCTATATATTGTGCAAAATTGTGGTAAAAATAATCACATTTTGTAGGAGTAAAATGGGTTTTGGAGTAACATTCATTAACATGTGTGTAAGTTTTTAGAAAAGAGCACCAATGAATAAGTTAAGGTTCCTAGGCATGGAGAACTCCAAATGTACAGAAGTAAGGCCCACACTCCAAATGTCTTGGGTATTCAATGAGTGCATAATGTCAAAAAATGAGGGATCATTGAGTGAAAGCATGATTTTTGCGTTGAGGGAGAGAAGAAAAGGGTCTCAGGATGAAACCACATGAAACTGAATGAGTTCTATGGTGACAGCGAAGCTAAGATATTGGGTACTCCAGTATGAAATGGATACGGATGGTAAGCTAGGTTTTGATGCTCCAAGACTATAAGTGTATTACATTCAGGTGTTAAAAAATTAGACTGGGGTCCTATGAGCTGAACATACGTGTAGCCCTGGTGGGCTACACTCATGCATATTGGTGATACGGGTATTCTTCCACCTATGAGACCCCCTTTTTTATGGCTGATCTCCGTTCTATAGCTATGCATTTTCATTAAATCGCCGTTCTCAAGACTCGTCAAACAAAGCCGTCTGCTCTCTTTCCGCTCCCTACCTGTGATGGTTGTTCATTAGCATGAGAGTTCTCCAGCCTAAATTAATACACCTCATCGGTTAAAAATTCAATTTTAACGAAGCAGTGTTTTTAAATAGTGTTTCTATTTTGTATGTGTATCGCTAGGAATGATTTAAAAAATACGAGAACCGTCGACCATTTTGCTTGATATTTCATACTTGATTATATCGTACTAGAAATATAGGTGGTGTGTGACAACAACTCATGGCGTCTGATTCCATACCGGCGAACTCGCTTTGATTGTTCATATTGTCGATACAGAAGAATTTCAGGAAAACATATATAATGAACATCTAATGAAGTTTGAAAATAAATGTGGTGTGAATGTGATGCACCTTTCCTGATCGTTTTTCAACAACATGCATTTTCGAATACAGTAACACAAAATTAGTATAAAGGGTTTGGGTTCGATATTTTATATATAAAGGGTGTTTTCATTTTCAAAAAGAAGTCACAAAAGTTATGCCCTGCACAACAATTCTCGAGACCCTATTCTTGACCAATACCGTACATCAGTTCTGAAGACTGCACTGGACATCAGTTCTAAAGACCTTACATTTTCTACGGTTAAAGAGTTCTCAAGACCTACTTTTAGTACATGTATGTCTTGTCAGTTCCCTAGCCTCCAAAAATTGTGCTGCCCATGGCACACCCCTGTCAAAAATTAAAGTGAGTGCCCGTCCCCTACCAACAACCCCAACCCCATCCAACCCCACCTCGGGCGTGTAGCCATCCTAGGCTCCATCAAAACAAAAGATGAGCACAATAGGATACAGATAAATAGGTAAAAATTAAATTTGGAACCCACCAGAAATCTGTTCTATTTCATACTTGTCTTGAAATGCCCCCATGACATTATTCTTACTTAAATGAACATTATGTGCATAAAAGTATATCAGATTCCTTCTGCTTTAGCTGGCTGTTTTTGATTCCACCTTGTGTCATAAAATACTGAAACTGATGCTATGTCTTCAGCCCATTGGCACACTATTTTCTAAGGAAACCAAACAAAGTACTATGTAGCATGTTACGTAAACAGGTGTGTTGCAAAACAAATCCTTTAGTAAAGAAGAAATTGGGTTGAAATGGTCTATTTCCCTGCATTAGCTATCACAACATTTGAGTAAGGCCAAGAAAAAAGTTTTGTTTCATATGCCCTGTGTGCATAAGTATGCAGAGTCTTCTCTACCAAATATAACCCTACCCGGTTGGCCCAATTTCTGAACTTTTTTAAATTGTTGGAAAAGGAAAAAAAATGTCTGCAGAGTATTTAAAAAAAGTGGACCAAAAATACAATCAAAAAGAAATCCTATGCTTTGCATAGTTCATTTTTCTAAAACAAAATGCACGTGTAGCTTAGCTGTTTCCCCCAAAGGATGTGAGTCATACCTATTATTTTTTTTTGCCTAATGATGCATTAGAAAAAAAGAAAACATTGGCTGCAGAGTATGAAAAAATGAATGACTTTGTCATTCTTTTAGGACATTCTTTACCAACAATTAAATGCTGGACTTCCATTGCAATCTTTTTTCATGGCATGTTTTTTTTTCTTTTGCATGTAAGAGTAAAGTTGAAATGGCTAATGTTTGTAAATAGGGAAGACTAAATGCATAAAAAACCACCCGCCCCTTCTGGAAAGTATTCCTTGTACAAAATACACAACTAAATTCCTCTTCCAGAAGTAACCACTCTGGTGACTGGCACTGAGTATGTAGTGAAAGACGATCCAGAACTTTTCGAGGAAGTTAACTGTGCTATGCCGAAACTGGAAGAGTAATCTAGTACAGACATTTTTTTGTAGAAACAAAACACTTTAGGCCAGAAGTCTCAAGACTCGAATTCTGACCCACAGAGAAGTTCTCACTAGAAATGCCCTTGCACTAAGAAATTCAAGCCATATAATCAGAGTTTGTGAGATTTAATCGGATTACTGTGGGGTTGTATTTGGACACGAAATAAAATTTAATGAATGTGAAAAAGTTGATCCAGTTGGTGCAATAATCCATATATAACAGAATTTAGGTAGTGAGAAATCCTCACGTCTATGAGGTCTAATGATGTCTTGCCTTCTCTTTCTGAAGGAAATCTTTTTCTCTCAGGCCAAAGAAAAAAAGAACTCTGTCTCAGCTTCCCGTGCCCATAGGGTTAAAAATTCCAATTTTACCGCATTTCTCTTTTTTTAGGTTTTCAGGAGATTTTTTGTTTTTTTATTTTTTTCTTACATCGAATGATAAAAAAAAAGGAAAAAAATTGGCCGAAAAAAAAAAGTGACCTAAAAACGAAATAAAAAAAGATTTCCGCGTCCGCGTAGCCTTTTTTGACTAAAAAAAACCAAAAAAACTTGGGGTTTTTGGCCTAAGGAAGCTGAGACAGTGTTCTTTTTTTTTTGGCCTTTTCTTGGTGATGGTATTTATGAAGATCCTTAATTTTGAAAGTTTGTGTGATCTAGTGGAATAGTGCAGGACCTCCAAACCAGGAGGTCACAAGTTCAAGCCTTGCTGCAGTCAATGACTAAATATATATAATCCCAATTTCAATCAGGTTTCATGGAAGAATTCATACTTCAATCAAAAGGATTAATGGATAAAAAATGACACAAAAAAGATCAAACATTGTATTACAGAATACAGAAAACTCCCAAATCCGAACAATTATCAAGAGATATGTGATGACTCACACTGAAAAGGGGGACTTTGAAGATGATATCAATTTTGATATTTTCATTTCAGCTGTTGCAGCATTTTTTTAGCTTTAAAATGACACCTTACTTGTTGAAATTGATTGAGGTGATCAAATTTTACAACAGAAAATCTGCTGGAAATTGTTATTATTTTCTTTATTTTTTGCTGCCTATTTTCACCTGTATCTTGAAAAGTGTTTTGTCGCAAAGTCCCCCTTTTCGGTGATATTTGAGATAACATTGCGCATTACTTGACATTAAGACATCAAGGTATGAGTAATAGCATCCTTCAGCGAAGCTTAACCTAACTGGTATCCTGTATCAACTTCTTGTCATAAGAAGTGGCTTGTTTCCTTTGCCATATATCAACATCTATGATTTATGTGTACAAGTCATCAAGGAATCTATCAAGATCCTCTCTGAAAAGTTGGAAAGGATTTTGGAATATCACATATATGAATGTTAAAGTGTTTTGGTGTTGAAATGAGTTGTTGAATAGGAAGGAGAAAAAGCAAAGGTAGACATTTAGAAAAATATTACAGAAAGATGTAGGTTTTGTGTACCAGATTGAAGTTTGAATCAATGTCAATAAGAATTTTGGAATATCATGTTTCACATATATTGTTAAAGTGTTTTGGTGTTGAAATGAGTTGTTGAATAGGAAGGAGAATAAGCAAAGGTAGACATTTAGAAAAATATTACAGACAGATATAGGTTTTGTGTGCCAGATTGAAGTTTGAATCAATTTCAATAAGAAGGGAATGTAGCATTTTTAAACAAGATATTAACTCTCATTATTTGCTTACCTTTGGAAGTAGTGTGAAAATCTCCTCACAGTAAATTACAATGGAGAAGTCTGGTTTCAATCACATTGAAAGAAATTTGCTTCCTATCCTTCCAATTTTTATGCAAACTTCACTGAGTGAGGACTAATGCACAGGTGTATTTTGACCAAAAAAGCTTGGATTTAATTTCTTAACCTTCTTATTATATAAATCATTACCAATCATACCTTATCATTTCTTCCTTAGATTGGTTGCAATAATGATTTCATATGACGAAGGGCCATTTTTCTTTAAAAAATGAGGCATTACATACAATACTGCAACTTGATGTAACTCATTGTCTTAATTATTACATTATTAGTAAATAAGTATTTTGGGTCCAGTACTTGTTGTGGTGTTTGTGTGTGTTTCAGCAACCACTGCTGTATCTGAAATAGAACTGTTGATCTTGATGCTAAATGATTGATTCCTAGTTACATCATCAAATCCATGAAAATCACGAGTAAAATGTGCATGGTTGTGCCAGTTCTTATTCTGGTTTCAATTGTGTCTTTTTGGCTTGGCATCCATACATTCGCTCGTCTGAGTGACATTCGCTCACCCGAGTGACATTCGCTCACGCTACCAAGAAAACTTCACTCCAACAGGAGGCAATATTCGCTTAACAAATTTCACGACGTTCGCTACACTTCAGATTGAATTGGAGCGAAGATCACTCCAAATATTCTTGGGTTTGTTTATTAAATAATCATAGCAGCTCATAGCACTACACCATGCGCGAGTGACATTGGCTTTCATCAATTGAAATGATGTTCGCGCAATGAGAGCAACATTCGCTCTCCGTTTTAGCAAATAAGTCAGAGCGAATATCAAGAGCAAATGTCACTCGGCCCAGCGAATGTCTTTGGACTCCCTGAGCCTTATCCATTGGTTGTACCTGTCCATTTTGAACCAATAATCTTTACCTCACCCATCCTTACATTGTTCTAATCCACAGCTCCAAATTATGTTTATCTGATAATTGTGATGTATCTGTTCAATGATGTTAATTTTTTTTTATTTGACTCCTAGATGTTGATGAATGCCAACAGAATTCTCAGTGTGAGCAAGAATGTGTGAACAAAGAAGGCGGCTACAGCTGTGAATGCAGACCAGGATTTACTCTAGCGCCCGACAAGAGGAGTTGTACCGGTAAGTTGTCATGATATGAACAAAGATAGAAGGCTTGAACTTGAGCCCAAGGAGGAGCTAAAGTGCAAGAACTAAATTGGAGCTATCTAAAGCACGTTACCGAGATCCAGATCTGATATGTGGATTTTCGTAGACTGCTTTAATGGACACCAAACAGACACCTGTATGTAGAGTACAGTAAAGCAGATACAGATCTGAAGCATTTTTTAGCCACCATCTAGATGCAAATCGACTTACAGAGTTGCACATTGATCTAGATCTATGCTCTGGTGTGAACAAGGAAGACTAGATCAGCAAAAGTTGTATAGACCTTTTCAAAACATGACATTCCGAGAATTTCCGAAGCTGATTTTACACTTTCCGGCAATTGCCGACAGAAAAGTGACTCTTCAACACAAAAGTCAGAATGTGAAGTTTGTGTTTTCGTTAACTGGTTGCGTATGAATTTGAACTTGTAATTAGCGTTAGCGCTACAGGGTCACTTTTAGTGTGATCGCCCTGAAGTGACTTGAAATCTTAAGCTTAATCATCAGATTTCAACTGGAAATTTCACTCTTTGTGTTGGAGAGCTTATGGTACCATCAGCCAAAAGTTGTTCAGAATTAGTGTATCTAATAATGTATGGGTCTGGTTCTATTTATTTTTCACTTTTATTGCACTGAAACGCGAGAAAATTTTCTGAAAATGTTGTTTACGAAATTATGCATACTTAATGAGCTTGTACGTGATTGGTTGAAAAAATGGCCATGTGATCAATGTTTTTGGAGATTTCCAAATGTATTTTGAAAAGGTCTATTGGTAAGTTGAAATGATCAAGACCCTTTACTAAATTTGTGCCCTTTTATTTAGAGGTAAGTAGACGTCCCACAAGACAACCACAATTGACTCAAAGATGCTGGATCCAATTTTTCTAAATTTATTGTTTAATGTCATGTGTTTGATCACAAAGAAGATATTAGGACCTTCCTGTCATGCCTTGCTTCCAATGGGATTTTTTGTATGGGTTTCAATGAGAGTGATGAAACAAATCTGAAATGCGAAAATGGGATAAGGTCTGCTAATTGTGCTATGTTTCATCATTAAACCAGGCCCCTGACACTTTATACCCATATACCTCATAGCTCATTTGATTACTATTTCTCAATAGTCGCTGATTAACGTATCTTGGCTGATCGCGTGATCAGTGGCTCCAATTACAAAAACGATGAAGCATTATGAATAATCCTACTCAAATAAATCCTGACATTGTCCTTAATGTGTATTACACTTAATCAGGTTCAAGCTGTGCAGCATTCTTCAAAATGCGTCCTCGTGTTTTGTTCATCCCAGGTCATCCTTCATGGAAGACATCATGGAATTAGTCTAACATGAAATCTGTTGTTAACACATGTATTGATTATTTAGTGATAAGTCTTTTGAAGCAGTCTAGCTCTGAATATTCGCTGTGATTGGGGTCATGTTTTGAGCTAAGTGTCATCTCTGTTACTCTGTGATTAAACCCTCTCATTGCAACCAGTACAAAAAAATCCCATCTGAAGCAAGTCATGATGGGAAGGTTCTGATAACTTCTTTTGTGGATCACCAGGAAAATGATAGGTGTAATACCAGCCATTTAGATTTTATGGTCTTTTTTGGTATTTCATATTTGCCTTTGTAAACCTGATTAGATTTACCGTAAATGGACATGCATTTTCAGCAATGCATCCAAAATGGAACATGTTTCTGTTGCAAAATCAAATTTTTACTCTGGTTATGAGAACAAATATGAGCAATATATATGAACAAAATCTAAAAGTTTGAAAAAAGTTGGTCAACCTAACCTGTAAGAGGGAACATAATAATTCAACATAATTGTAGGAATTTCCTGATTGTTTTGTATTTACAACAATGTTATTATATTATTTATTATTAATGATTTAGAAATATTGTGGCGGTAAAATGTTAACACAAATACTTTCATGCTCATATTGTTTGTAATTTATTGTTACATTTAATATAATGGAATGTGAAACTATATTAATTTTTAATTTATTGTTACATTTAACATGATGGAATGTAAAACTATATTATTTAGATTGAAGGAGCCCTGTCCGATTGGGTCAACATTTTTTCAACCTTTTTGAGATTTTGGTAGCAAAATATTCCTCATATTTTTCTCATTACCCATGTGAAATTTTACAGCTGAAACATGTTGCATTTTGGAGTTATAAGTGAAAATGTGTTAAAATTATTAATATTATGGTAACCATAATATTATTTACACAGTAAAGAATAGGCTAATGGAAAATACAAAATTGCTCATAAAATCAAAATGGTTGTTCCGATTTGACTCAAATTTTATATTGAAACATCTTAAGTGGTGATCTTTCATATGACAGTGAAAACTAAAATTTGAAAAATCGGACAATGTACCTTTAAGCTTAGGTTAATGGTAATGAATTGTTCTTAAAGGGCACCATTAATCACATTAATGATCATAAGAAAAATAATTGGATAATGTTCTGAATTAAGTAGCATTTACAATTTTGATCTACAACCATGGGAAATTTGTTTTGGGACACTACTGTGTATTATTTTGTATTTTTAACCAAGGTTAAATTTAAATTTAAGTATTGAAGTTTTCTGAGAAAATTATGTGTACAAGGTTAACCCATAACAAAGTTCAACCTTTCTGACATCCATGAACAGACCCGAAACTTTTCAGCTTTTCAGCTGATTTCAGCTCTTTTTATTTCACTTTTCAGCTGATTTCAGCTCTTTTTATTACATTTTTTAGCTCTTTTTCTTGATAAATCGGCCCCATTTAAGCTCTTTAGTGCAGATGTTTTTCAGCTCTTTTTTTTTTGAAGATTCAGTTTCAGGTCTGCATGAAACAGTGTTGACTCATTCCAACAGAGAATATGATGACATCAGTGATGTGAGAGGAACATTTTTAAGGAAGGGCAAAGTCATTTTTTCTGATTTTTCCAAGTGCATCATTGATTTTCCCGCTAGAATTGTCCTATTTTGTCAACCAAAAACAACTGACAAGTAAAATATTGGCTCATAGGTCCCATTTTTTCAATATTCAGGCTAGATTTTCATTTTGTCCGCTCATTACTCTATATTTTATCCTCTCTTTTTTTGTTAGTTTGGCAAAAAAAATCCTGCTGACGAGCTTCAGCCCCACCAGCTCCCACCTGCACCCTATCTGTTACGCCACTGGATGATATGCATTAATCAATTAATCAATCCTAGGGGAATGGGGATGGAGATATTTTGTGACCTGCCATTTCAATAGGTACCTTTAAAAAGTCGGCATAGTATATTACGAGATACGGACAATTGAAGCTCAGCATAGTCAAAAATCATGTCCAAGGTCAAATTTCTAATTTCTTCAGAAACGTTATTTTTAAACTGTCTTCTATCATATTAATCAGGGTTAAACATCCAAAAAATACTCTCTCCATTCAAGTTTTACTCAGTACAAAAACTGTAAACACGATTTTCTCAGAACTAATGGATATAACTTTGCATCCTAACATTCAATAACTAAAAGCAAGGTGTCATTTGAAAGCTTGAAATCTCAGCTTTCAGATGAGATCAAGATATCATTTTGATTTTGGGACCCTGAAAGCAATACTATAAGTTTTTGATCAAACATGGTTCATAGTAAAAACAGCATAAAATGGAGGAATGTGACTATCTAAAAGCTTTTTCAAGTGTATTTTGTGAAAAAAATTGTTTTGACATCAAAAAATGGATAAAAAGCACATGCATGCTTTCCTATACTAATACATGTGGAATTAAATTCGGGATCCCGAATTTAATTCAACAAATGCCCATAACAGAAAAAGTAAGCATCTTTG
>JXSR01S016324.1:46907-57385 GCA_000969725.1 Ophiothrix spiculata | reverse complement strand
ATAAACCCATAGGACAGCGGCTAGTTACTGTATGTCAAGTTAGGTGACGTTGGCTATGGCAATCCTAACCAACAAGATAAAATAGGGAAGAAAGGCCTGCTTTTGCCGGCTTATTGTTTTCACACATTCCTTCATTTGTCTTTCCAACTATCCCATAACACATTTTCTTTTTCTGTCAAAACTTGAAGAAAAAAAATAAATAAAAAAGAATTTTTGCAAGCCACATTTTAAAACACTAGATTGAAAAGTTTTATATTTACACTAGTCCAGTGCATTACATGTACAAACTATATTTTTGACAAAATCATGACCAACCACCTTGAAAACATGGCCAACCTCCCTTGCAAACCACACTCTATAACCTAGATTAGGTTTTAAAATTACAGCGAGGACATTGATTGCACGGTGTGAGTATGTTGTACGCACGACACGCCTGACCGTGAGTGGTTGCGTGCATCATACGTTGTGCACGTTGTAAGTATCTATATCACAGGCATTATTATCTTAAGGTTTTTGCCTGAATTCAGGCAAAATGCTTGGATCTTCACTGTACAAAAGTATTGGGAAATTCACATTTTCAGGCAAATTCAGGCAAAATTACAAAAAGCCATAACCATCCCTGATATCATGCTTACAACATTTTTTAATGAACTCCTTGCGACTATCATGATATTTTCAGAAAAAACGTCCGAACATGCTAGGTGTGTCGTCCACAGAGCAAATTGCTGTGGGAAAAATTGCAAAAAAATGCATGTTGTGCGTTCGTTGTGCACATTTCAGTACCAAATACGGACTGAACTGATGTTTAATCGGTAGCCCGAACGTAGCCAGGACGCAGAGAAAGTTCCTCACGTACTAAAACTGCTACGTCGGGTCTTCATGCTATAAAATTTGTACGATGTTGGTATCTACAACGTTCGGGTTGCATGATTTTGCCAACGTTTTTAAATGTAGACAGCATGTACGTGCACAAGATGGGTTGGGAACACTGCTTTACTGCTTGACCATCCCTTTGTCTTATGTGAATATTCACTTCAAAAACATTTCTTGAGGTGTGAATTTAATGTTTCATTTCAAAAGGGTTATTTATTGTGCGAATGAAAAGTTACAATATGTACAACCACATATGTGAGAGATAATGCCTTGCTCAATTACTCTACAAATACTGCTTCTAAAGCAGATTTTGAACCAGGGGCGTCGGATCCGTGTGGGCCATGTGGGCTTTGGCAGCACCACTTTTTGGCCAGAAAAATAAAAAAATAAAAAATAAAATTAATTAAGTGTGTTTTATTATGGTCCTGGCATAAACAAACACAACATAGTACTATTATACATATTCGCTTTTAGTAACGACTGATTTCTTGGGCTTAGTTGTAGGCCCCTACTTACAAAGGGGCAACAGGCCGCACCACTTTTACCAGCGGCCGCACCACTTTTGTTTTCCTTCCGTCGCCCCTGTTTTGAACTCACAAAGCAATGGAACTTTACTGCTAGACCACCACATGTACATGTTTACTTCAAAAAACTTTTCTTGAGGTGTGAATTTAATGTTTCATTTCAAATGGGCTATTTATTGCTTTGCCCAGACAAAGGTGCGAATGTAAAGTAACAAGACCGTATAATGAGTTCCGTGTGAGTACATATATAGGCCTAGTGAGGAAAGATCTTCAGCCATGGGTAAATCCTCATAACAGGATCATATGAATGAGCCTTTTGAGAAAATGACACTTTCAGGACTCCAAATCTTAAATGTCATTAATGTTCAAGCAAAATAAGTATGATGAATGTAATGAATACTTAACTAATGTGTTTTGGGAAATATGGTCCCTTTGAGGAAATTGTCTAAAATACTTTTCTTTGAAAGTGTAAGCCTTACAATATTGTATGAGGAAGTATTTCCTTAAAGCTTTGAGATGCCAAAAAAATCGTAGAAATTACAAAATAGTGGCAATTATTTGAAGGTTTACTTAAAAAAATAATTGTGTCTTACTTGTTTCAGAAAAGATTTGTGCCAATAAGGACAAACATCACTAAATAAAGGCATTTGGCCAGTACAGGGCATTGCGGGAGCATGTATTTTGTTGCACTCTCTAAAGTAAAAGCTTCACAAATGGGGGGAACTAAGTTTTTTAGTAAAATTTCTTTATAATCATGTTCTTTGGTTCAAATATAGTCAGACTTTTTAAAGTTTACCATGTTTTTGACGTTTTTGAGAAATTTGAGGGCTAATTTTAAGTGTCTAGAGAAATTTTGTAGCAAGGTGGAGAAAATTAAATTTTGAGCATATCCTATGTTCGTGGTGACCTAGCAAAAAGTTATCAAGGTTACCCTATTTATTTTTTCCCACCTTTTTTTCTCATCTTGATCATAATCTCAAAATAAATCCAACTACCATGTTCTAATTTATTATTATTATAAGAGTTGAAGCTACCAGTCGCTTTGTAGCCAAGATATCCGCCATGATCTGGACGTTGTTTTGTATAGGAATGAATAGGTGATCATAACTCTTTAGTGGTTTTTTAACATATAGGTCTACGCCATCAAAACAACTCATTTTTTGATATATGGCCTGATTTAGGAGTCTTTATATTTCTTGCAATGTTAAAAAGAAACTTACCTTGCTCTGGCAATCTTTTTTTTCTCAGAACAAAAACAGATAAATTGAGTAGGTACTTTGTATCGATTATGTTACACAAAATTGAAAAAAATGTTTTTGGAGACCCTTTGCTACAATTATGTAAATGTTACATGATCAAGGGAAAAAGCCAGAGGGGGGGACTTATTACAAAAGTGGTTATGGGGATGTGCAGCAAATTTGGGTAGCAAAATTAGGCTCTCTGGTATTTCAATCGGTCTTTTTTTCTTTTTCAAAATGTGGTATATTGATGGTTCATTTTTCAAAATTTTCTATAATTTGCGCCAAATTTTGACATTTCTTCTCAAAACTCAAGATAATTTTGCCACAATAGTGCAAATTTGGGCAGAAAAAATGTTGTTTTTGATTAATTTTGACTCAAAATCTGGGAGATTTGGTATATGAATGGGTCCCTTTCTCTTGAAAATTGGTATTTGGATGGGTGGCTTTTCAATTTTCCCACAGGCAAGTCCCTATCTAAACCAAATAGGAGTACACCCCCGGGGGAAATAGTTACAATGTTTGAAATAGTGATTTTGAGATGCAGAGCAATAAAGGTTGAAAATTCTCTTGTTTTTAAAGGTAACAGAATTGTCATATCTCTAAAACCAGATGGCCAATTCTGATGGGGTTTGGATCAAATGTAGAATTTCAATTGCACAATTTTCCAGTGATTTTGTACTAAGCTCTTTTACAGCAAATTTGAATGGTTAAAAGGGGGTTAATTGCTAGAGCTTCACACAACATCTGCATGGAAGACTAAAACAAACCATCATTTCCCTGAATTCTCTGAAAGAAGCTTTTGAAATCATATTCCATTTCAGAGTTTTCATTATTTGATAGAGCATCCCAAGTATATGGCGAAGTAGGAAGTAGTAATAAATTGAAGCAATAAGTTTCCTGATGGGAGTGTAGTAATAGGCAGCAGAACTTTCAACCACTTGGACAAGATCTATGCAGTATCGTTTATCATCATCATAGCAGTCTTAAAACTCATCCATATATCAAAATTAATTTTAGTAAAAAGCTCATCTAATCCCCAGGGGGGGGGGCACTCCCATATATTGGCATGCGTCATGCTCCTGTCGATAGACCCCCTTTTTTTTCTCCGCTCTCACCCAATGACCCCCTTTTTCACTGGGCTGTCACCCAATGACCCCCTATTATTTTGAAAGTCAACCTTTTTTATGGTGACTCATCCATTGCCCTGATTTTTCAAGAACCTCACCGAATGACCCTCTTTTTTCGCGACAAATTTAATCGAAAATTTTACGAACATTTTGAAGATCAGCGATTTCGTAAATGTCAAAATTAGCCTTATTTTATTTAAAAACTGACACAGAATGACCCTGTTTTTTGCTCTTGCCAATGCTCGAAATGACCCAGTTTTTTGACCCTCTACACCGAATGACCCCCTATTTTTCAATGTATTTCTCGCCTATTGTCCCTACATTCCTAAAGCCGGTAGGAGCAGGTACGTCACTTTCATATTTGAGTGCCCCCCCCCCCCGGATCTAATCCCAATGGATGTATCTGATACAGACAGGAACCATAGTGTTGATTCCATCCTGATTACAATCTCAGTTTGGCAAACGATGAAATTTGGCACAACATATATTTGCTTTCCTCCTGTTTTCTTAGAGACAAGATGATACACATGATTTGCTGTATAACCTGTTACAACCTGTTTATGTATGCTTGGATTTTATTAAGTGGTTCAATGTACTGTTAAGTATGGGTAATTAGATGACAAAGTTACCTTTTTGTTTCTATTTTCTCTATAATGCTTCAATCTGGCATATAATGCTTGGATCTGGCAGATTAGACAAGTACAGCAAGATCAACCAGACCCCTTTTAGCTGTAGTGTGTTAGTATACAAATATTGACTGCTTTGAGGGGCATGTTTTAATTATTTTCCCGAGGTGATCTCAAAACCATGAATATGCCCGAAGTGAAGTTGAGGGCATATTTAATGGTTTTAAGATCACAGAGGGGAAATAATTTTAACCATGCCCCGAAGAAAAAGCAGTCAATTTATTCGTTTTATATACCGAATATATAGATTTTTGTCATCTGGTTGGTTAAAAGAATCATTTTTGCACTAAAAACGCCCGATGGTCAATAGTCGCGCACGTATTGCTCGTGCCGCCGCATAATATGCTGAGCGGGCCTAGTGAAAAATATGCCCCGGGCCTAGTTAAATCCAATCCCTCCAATCCTTTTAACCAATCAGAGGACAGTTATCTATATATGAGGTATATAAAATATAACGCACATAAAATTATTACTGCAATTCAGAATTGGGGGATATTACTGATTATTACATTTTGAAGGCACCTGCACTATGCATCCATTGCTTCTTCTATTAGAGCGCAATTTTGCCTTGGAAAAAAAATATGATACTAGATCTTTAGAATAACTGAAGTCTAAAGAATTGATCTCCTGGACACTTCTTAGGCAATTCTAAGTAGTCTCCAGGAGTATCCATATATATCCTGGATCAGTCCTGTTCCTGGGAAGTGCCCTGTTTTTTTCATCATGTCTACGATGTAATTTGATCATCAAGCTGCAGTATAATTATGTTGCCCCTATCCTCAGTTGTAAACAAATTACATAACATCTAACATCTTATTGTTCAATCTTTATTGATTAATATATGACATCCATGTATTACATTGCAAAAAAACCCCCTTTTTAAACAAGAAGCTTAGTTCATGTAATCTTTAAGTTTAAGTATCTGATTCAGACAGGAATCCGTGTGTTATTAATGCCTTCATGATAATCATCTATATTTGGCAAACGATGATTTAGTAATGACATATATGTACCTTCCTGGTGCTTTTAATATGTTTCTATTACCTTACTACCACATTAAAAGAACCTTTTGATGCACTCTTTCATCATGATTTGCAATTTTTTAACTGAACAGGATGGAAAAGTTCTAAAGATGTTCATATATTAATAGAAACAAATTCAAGTATTAGAATTATATCAAATCATCCTGTTCAGTGATATATAACAAACTTTGTCAGTTTTCAGCTGTAAGGATTCAAGAATTTTGATTTACGTGAGGCTTCCAAGGACTTGCATTTTTTGAAAGTTTCTAACCTGCAAGAGAAATTTAATTTGAGCTGAAGATGTGATGACCTAATTTAGTGCTTTATAGCCAATATCATGAGGTTGAAATCCTAGCCAAGGACTTAGATTTTCTTCAAGTCTTGGCCCAGTGATGGAAAGAATATATATTTACACACACACTTCCTTTGTGAAATAAGTAATAATTTATCATATTTATTTTGTTATTTTTAAAAATAAATTTTGGACACGAACATGCTTTTTGAAAGCAGTTACCACGTATCCACAAGTCGTTACAAGAACAGGACATCGGAAGTCAGCAACATTGTTTCAAATCAGAAACCCACAGTTCTGAACCATCGTTGTTGTGAACATGCATAAAATGCACACGCAAATGCGTTACGTAAGTTTGGTAAATTTTTGTGTCGGGAAATTATTTGAAGCAACAATAGATATAGTTTTGTCTCCACTTAATGCTTCACATTTGAGAAGGAAAGAGAAACATGGGTTGAACAAAAAACCTATAGATACAATCTAGTACTTCAGGAGAGCTTGAACTAACTTATTTGAATGGGAATTTTTAGTGCTGTATACGTATTGTGTTTTTCAGATAAAATGCAAAAGAAGGAGATGTACATATTATATCATGCATTTCTATAGAACTAACATCATTGATGTCCTTTTTCATTTCACCAGATATCGATGAGTGTCGACAGGGTGGTCGTCAAGTCTGCCATCAGCAATGTCACAACACACACGGCAGCTATCGATGCTCATGTAGAACAGGCTATGAACTGGCTGAAGATGGAAGCACTTGTACAGGTAAGGTTTGCAGTAATATGACAATACATGTGGCAGCCATCGATGCTCATGTAGGGCAGGTTATGAACTAACTGAAGAAACTTTTGCACCAAGTAGTTTTTGTGCACTTTTTGAATAGTTTTGCAGACTGCTATTATTGCTGACCATGGTTTTGACTGCTGAGATTTTAAATCTGTTGGTACATAATTGACCTATTGCACGCTTTCGCCATTTTGGGGAGAGCCTCGACCTGGCTTGCGAGATGAATGGGAACCACTGAGCTATATGATGGGAACTTACATAATATAACGATCGACCTGGCTTGCGAGATGAATGGGAACCACTGAGCTATATGATGGGAACTTACATAATATAACGATTAACAGTTCGATTCCCTCTTTCAAAAACCACTGACCATGCATGAAGTTAATACATCATTATGTAACATACTAGTTTAATTGACTGTCAGATCGAGGCTCTCCCCGCAAATGGCGGACCATGCAAGTAGTGAATATTTTAGAACCCTGTGACAGTTTAACATTCAGAAGGGTGACCTGAATACGCAGAGCAAAAAAAAAATGGGTGACATGGGGCAGAAATGAATATGTTCTGTAAACCAAATGCATGTACAGCCCCGGGGGAGATGGGGAATTCGAATTTGAAAGTGACATGTGTGTGTGGCAACAACCTCGGAAGAGGGGTCTTTCGATGACAGGCTAAATAGAGAAAAAAACTTGGGGTCTTTCAGTGAGGGGCTTTTGCAAAAGGGGTGTCATTCAATGAGAAACTATGTTGAAAATGGGGGTTCATTCAGTGAGAGCAGCTTGTGAAAATTAAAAGGGGGTCATTCAAGGAGGTTTGAAAATGAGGGTCAATGTATATCCCCGTCACATGTTTTTAGGGAGTGACACTGTGCTACGAGCCGACTTCACTGCCTGTTGTTGTTGGACATTCAGAGGTAACAGACGCAGAGCACTAAACCAGTGCTAAAACAACCAACCAACAATATACAAACAAATTGAAAATAGAAAAATCCAAGCAAGAGTCTATTGCAATTTTGATTTAGCTTGAATTTCACCATGGAAAGGAACTACTAAGAGTATTGAATGCGGAAATGTCAAATCATACAAGTGAAGTTCTTATAGTCCACCCACTTCTAATCCATACTCCAGGAAAAGCACTAGGCAAAAGATGAATAGCAGATCAATTTTGATAGTATTGACACCCAAAGTTAAAACAAAATAGAAGGCTATAGCTTGTAGTATAGCTTTCAGAAACAGTTTTACTTACTCAATAGTTTTATTAAGTGTATAAAATGTGAAAATGTCAATTCATACAAGTGAAGTTCCAACATTTTGTCCACTCTTAATCCATACTCCAGGAAAAATATGAGGCAAAGGATGTGTATCGGATCAAGTTTGAGAGTTACAGGGGGTATCTGAAAGTTTTGAACTTTACACACAAGGGATGGAGCTATATCAATGAAACACTTGTCTTTATGTACATTGTGGTACAAAAATGGTCTCATAAGTAGTTTTACTTTCTTTACAGGTGGCGATTGATGTCATCTACCTACATGGTGGAAATTGAGACGCATGGTGCAATTTAGTCCCTGCATTATTGAAGGATTACAAGACCCAGTAAATCTTAATGTTACAGCCAAAGTTTAGTTGTTTGATACCATAGTAAAGAGTAGGATTTCCTCTTTCCATTGGTACCAAAATTATGGAAATTGGTCAATGAATTAAGTCGCAGTGACGTAATAAGTATGTCCGTCATGAAAATAATGATTTTCGTTGAAATGTAAAAAACAGATTTTTCAATATTCTAAGAGAATCCTTACAATAACTGTCTGTGGAAAGTCAATTAAAAGTGGGAAAAATGTGTTACTTTGCTCACTGACTATGCAAAAATGCCTTAAGTATCTCGTAATAAAATAACGTCCGTGGCTCTATTTCTTCTGGGTAAAATTTAAACCTTTTTGATACCCCCACGTACAGCACCCGAAGTAAACCCGTACAGAAGACTTTTTGCCTGTAGCATATAGCTTGCCGGAACATCATTCTTACTTCAAGTGAAGTTTTTGCAGTCCACGGACTCTTAATCTGCACTCCAGGAAAAACACAGGGCAAAGGATGAGTTTCAGATCAATTTTTAGAGTTATAGCACCTGAATTTCAGTGAAAACCATTCAGAAGATTTTTGCCCATAAGTGTATCATATACTAGATAGGTTCTTGTGTTAATTTGTTGATTATTTTGATTACGGCGATTTCTGTGATATAGTTGGCAATAATTAGTTGGTCTTGCTTATTCTTTTCCATTTGGATCTAATCAGAACCTTGTCGAGCGAGCTTCTGTTTTGGTGATTGTTTGCTATACGAGAAGTGACCAACCAGTTTCTGACCAAGATGAGCTATTAAAATTTATTTGTAGTAATTTTAATTAAATTATATACGGTTACCAAAAACTAAGTTTCCCCTTGGATGACCAGACTCTGTCAAGACAGAAGTCGCCATGTTGGCTGTTTTTCTCCTGCATAAAGCAAGTTTTCGTCAAAGGAAACAATTCTCTATACAACACACTCTACCATTTGATTGAAAGGTAATGTCGCTTTTGAGCAAGACCCATTTGTTTGAAACTCACTTTTTTAACCAGCCGAAAAAAAGTTGCATTTAATTTCTTGTGGCAACCAAAACAAGTTTACTTCGCAATTATTGCATTAACATGACTATGCTGCCAAAGTCCACATTTTGGCATGGTTTCAATATCATAATGTAGCATCCAATTCTGTCAGGCTAATGTCATGGTAACAGCATTGCTTGAAAGTTAGAGATAATTTGAGAAAAAGTGAGAGAAAATCTCCAGAATAAAATCATTGGTACTCTAAACCTTCAGATGAGCATGCAAATTTCACTGGAGCAAACAAATACGATTTTTACAATGAGACAGCATTGGCAGAGATATTACTGCACATTTTTACCAGGGCATGGAAGTTGGAACTTGAACGACCAAGGGTAATGGATCGCAGAATATAACAATTTTATACGCGATATCACTGCACTGTTAATCTGTGTTTTGTTTTCATGTTGAAAATATGGATTTTCATCAATGACTCAGGCTTACCTAACTTTCTACTGGTGTATAAAAAATGTCGTATGGTCCAAATTCAAAATAAATCCGTCAAATTTGTAAATTTTTATTCCAAAATCGCTTTACAAGTTGAAAAGAACGGTGGACACAGCACTTTTAATCCTACAATGTCTTCATTGAAGTCATGACAATTTATTTAAAATAGAGTACCGGGCCTGAATCATGTTTTAACTATGTAACATGCACTGATTTAAAATAGAGAAAACAACATTTAAGTAAACGTGAGACCATGTTGCAGGGTTCGTACGGTCCTTGAGAGTCCTTGAAAATCCTTGAATTTGAAAACACCTTTTCAAGGCCTTGAAAGTCCTGGAAATTTGCACAGAGTCCTTGAAAGTCCTTGAAAATTGATAATTTATGGCTAACTGATCCCAAATTCAGCGAGTGGATTGATGTCGGCAGGAACAAGAGTTCAGCATACTGCAAATTATGCTGTGGTAAGTCCTTGAAAATCATGCTTTTGGACCTTGAAAGTTATTGAAAAGTCCTTGAATTTTAAATGCTCCAAGGTGTACGAACCCTGATGTTGAGATTTCACAAAATACGCAAGTGCAACTTTTTTCGCCGGTATTGTTGAATTTAAAAACAAAATGCATGTTGTTAGAAAATTATCAATATAAACACTTGAGATCGTTGATCTCGGTGTCTCCAAACTTTGGTGACACTAATCATTAGTCTATACATCCAGTCGGCTAGAGTTTTCTGCTGATTATCGTGGTATGGCATAACATTTAACGCCTGTGCCGGGTGTGTGTTATCCAAGAATTTGCTTCACTGTGACGTTTTCTTTGTCAGAAACACTTAAAAAGAGGTAT
>JXSR01S016324.1:11526-29617 GCA_000969725.1 Ophiothrix spiculata | reverse complement strand
GGTAATTTTGGTGCTGTTATCTCCTTTTTAAAAGTCATATCATTGAAATATAATTTTCTTCAATGTGATTCAACAAACAATATATTTTTGATGATTCAGGGGTGCTATATATATTATGGATGTATACCATAGGTTTAAATTAGCCATTTACCATCTTACTTGTTGGCAGTACTGCTTGCTGGAAAAAGACAATGTTTTTTAAAGTAGGTTGGGTATGTTCACTACCCATAGAATAAGGTCACCATGTTGCCACACTAGCCATACATATCGCAGTTGGGTAAATATCGCAGTTGGGTAAATTCACTCTTCGGCCAAGTTTGTACATAGACACATGTTACTAGAGATTAAAGTTTTTGTTCACTATTTATGTTGATGATGGCGATCTTACCTTACTTGAACTGTGGCTGCCCTCAATGTTCATTATGATATGCACAAATCAATGTTGAGATGTCTCATTTCATGGATTTCAGAATTCTATGAGAGTGAAGTTACCCGACATAGCTAACATCCCTGAAATGACCCTATACCTTTTTCGAAGAAAGGTAAAATTGGGAGTTTTACTCTCCACACGTCTAACTGTCATTAATGGGGTTGGTTTTTGTACTTTTGTTTTTTTGGAAACAAGCTTGTCTATCTTTACTTCAAGCACAAACAACACTTCCAGCCACATCTATTTTGACTTGTTCTTCATAGAAAAAAATAATGCAGCCACAATAGAGATTCATCTGAATGAAAAGTTTTGGTTAAATCTCTGTGGTCCAATATAGCTCAATTCACAAAATCTTTTTCTATTTATTGCAGATATTAACGAGTGTACTGAACATCATGGACTGTGTCACTATGAATGCCAGAACACAAGAGGGTCATACAAATGTGTGTGTCCTCCTGGCTTCAAACTATCCAGGGATGGTCGTATGTGTGACGGTATGTATAAAGAAAATACATAGTATTTGGGAAGTGATATTTCCATGAAATTGTGTCACTATTTTTATTTTAAACTTGTGACTTACAAAATATAATTACAAAATCAAGAGATTTTTTAAATTTTCAAATTTAAATTTTTGTTTCATGAAAAACACTTAAGTTTAATTATTTCAAAAAAATCAACAGAATTTTTGAAAACAATGAAATAATCCATGCATTTTTTGGCAAAATTTAGAATTACTTATTTAATTTCAGTTGTATTCACATGTTTAGATAATATTTGTTGTGTAAATTTATATGTTCCATATCATGAACTTTCCCATTTGGATTCAAATAACCAGCAATTGGGGGTCAAATTTAAATATACATTTCATATTTAGGCCATAACGAAATACCTGAAAATCATCATCTTTGACATGATCAAGTAAGTACATGTGTTGCATGTCAGCAATTTTCAATTTATTTTGAACAATTATTGCGCATTTTGATCAAAGTCCTGTCATATTTGCTGCCTGTTTCCAGGGATGCATATATGACAACTCTTTTAACCTTCAAAACATTGAAATATAAACAGAATTAAAAAAAAATATTGTTCTATAACTCAAAACCAATGTTCCAACATCTAATTCATTCTCTTTGAGCATGTCACCTTCTAGAGCAACACAAGTCTCTTGAGTAGATTAGTTTATTAGTCAAATGATGATTTCATGAGCATTCCTGGCTAAATATAGCTAACGTAACTTGAAATTTCCTTCTCAAATTACAGCCTTGGATGTCAATGTGATATCGAGGTTTCCTTAGTTTTTCTTAGTAATTTCCTTTGCAATTTTTGTGACTTGAATGAATTTGATATTATTTCCATCTCTGACTCTGCAACATTTATACTAAAATTGAAGGCATAGAACTATTGGATATTCCCATTTTCAAAAGAGCACAATTTTATTTACTAGCTTTGACTCTATAGTATGTTTCATTTCTTTTTTCCATTTATTAAAATCAATTTATCATTTGCCATTATTTTGTGTGTTACATTTATAAAGGATTTGCCTTTCACTTTATCCATTTTATATAAGTTCATGAACCATATTTATAACCAATTGGTTTTAATGAAATTCTTTGAATTATCATGTCCTTTCTTTCTACTCTGTGGCCATCGCATTGTGGATTGAGAGGACAGCACTTATTTCATTATTTTGTTTATAATTCATAGGCTTAGGAAGATTTTCAATGTTGGGGGGGGGACACAAATTTGCAAGATACATTCTTTTTCTCTTAAATGTGCTTGTTTATTTATTTGTTTTATGTTACTGCTTTTGCTTGTTTTAGTATCTCTATTTTCTGTTGATGTTACTGCTATCTCTCTTCTAATGTTTTTTTTTTTAAATAACAGATTTTATGAGCTGAATATTCTCAACCAGGAATTTTATCAGGTGTTTTTGGTGTATATTCACAAGCTTATATGGTTATTGTGTTATGTGTTTGTTTGTTTGTCCGTTTGCTTTCTTGTTATCAGATGTCAATGAATGTGAGACAGCAAATAATGGATGTCAATACGGCTGTGAAAACAACATGGGCAGCTACAAATGTCTGTGTCCTGAAGGGCAACGCCAACAAGGCAATATGTATTGTAAGTATATGTGTTCTGTGTAATCTTGTCTTATATTCAAAAATTATTGCAATTGTTATAATGTCTGTCCTTAAAGCAATATCACAAAATATTTATCAAGTTTCAGTGATCTCATTGTATCGTTATGTATAATATATATTAAGGATAAGGCCTAACAAAGTTATTGACTTGCCCTTTGCGATCGACCCAAAATTTGCAAAATTAAGGGTCGCTTTTTGTGTGTGTGAACTTTTGCTTATCTCAACAGTGAATTTGGTGAAAATTGCATGATATTTCGGTTGAGTTTACAACAATATTTACAAAATGTTATATATTTGCATAAAAAAACCATAAATCTTGAATACATATAACACACAACATTTGTTTAAACTATTTTAAACTGTTCTTCTTGGCCAATTTTCGAAAAAAAATAAATAAAAAAAATTCCGACCGACCGACCGACCATCAATTTTACCTATTAAAGGGCAAGTCAACAATTTTTTTACTTTAGGCCTAAGGCTGCTTTGTAGAATACTTGTCTTTTCATTAGCAGCAGTTATATGTTATGTTCTGATGCAGAAGTTACCGTAGATCAAAGTGCTTTTTAGAATCCTTGTCCTGTTGTAAGCAGTAAGTTAAACGTTAGTTGTAAATGTCTAAGTTTGTACGCAAAGTTTTTAAATGGATCAAACTGCTTTGTAGACTACCTTTTGCCCTGTCATTAGCGATAGTGAACTGTTCGTTTTAAGTGTTAGTTCTGATGCCAAGTTTTCCTCTACAAGTCAAAGTGTTTTGTAAAATCCTTGTTATCCTGTCAGTAGCAGAAGCTCAATGTCAGTTTGGCAGAACTCACAATTGGGATACGTATATGAATTTGGATAAAAAAAATGTTAACACAGCTTAAATGGATACCCTCCGTATCCTAAATCTGATACGGGTATCAGAATTTGATACATTTTTGATACGTGGGTATCCAAATTCAGATCGTATTGGAATTGTGAGTTGATGTTAGTTAGAAATTTGTTATAAATGTTGATAAATTACAATGGCCTGTATTTCAGAAACGTGTTAAGCTGAACTACAGTTTTAAATGAACATCAACATCAAGAAATAATAAGCACCGTTAATTGCAGCTTTCAAGTGGAACAGTTCAATGAGCTGTGCTGTTGAGGAGAATTAAAACTGTGGTTTAGCTAAACACCTTTCTAGAATATGGGCCAATAATACGAGTGTTTAACTTCTGATACTATTAGTTGCCCCCTGCTTGTTTACGAAATATGAGCATATATCTAAGGTCTGGTTCCATATTCCATGAGGCTGATAGGCCGAATGGAATATGGCACTAGACCCTAGATATTTCCCGTATTTCTTAAGAACAAGCAGGGGCAACAATTTTATCCTTTTAAGTGTACATGAATTCTTTAATCTCGGTAAACTTGGTAAACTTACCATCAATATCGAAAATTTAATCATAAAAGCTTTATAAACAAAGCATGGAAAGCCCAAAGTCACAGCCATGCCGCGCGCTTGATTGGGTGTGCGCGTATTGATCTAGGCGTGTATGCTTGCATCAAGTTCAATGCGTAAACCTCGCATTCCATATGCAATACACTCTTATGCAGCAACTTACACGACGCACAAACAAATTTTTAGTTCAATTGATAACGAGCAATATAGTGTTTGTGTATGAGTCACGGAATACGGGATATATTGGGGGTTTGGCTTATTTTGTATTTCTGAAAATCATGAATACGGGTTTTGTTTAAAATATGTTTGACCAATGAGATTACATAATTCATGTACACTAAAGGATAAAGAGTTTTTTCCCATAGATCAAATGTATAGCAATAAATGTTGAGCACTCTGAAGTCACAAGCTTGTATTACATCTAGAAATGGTTAACACAGTTGTAGCTAGGACTGTAAACTATTCTGGGCCTTCAAAGGTGGGGATTATTACGAGGAAGAAATTGTTCAAACGCCAAGCTTGTTAGTTACTTTAAATGTCATTTTCTAAAATTTACAGACCTATTTTGATATTAATTCTTAGTTTTAAATGCATAATATCAGTCACCATATTTGTATGGTATCGTTTATCTTTGAGCTGTTTACTTGTAATTGGGTTTTTAACGGAAACATTTGTTATAGATGAAGCTTGGAAATTGTAAAGATCAACACAAATTATATACAGTAATACCATATCTCATGCTTTACATTCACCACCACAAAACAACCAATGTTGCCTCTTATGGAAGCAACATTCCATAGTAAAGTGCTATGTTTTTTAAGTTGTTATTATAAGAGACCTACATTAAGGTAAAGAGGACGGCCTGTATTTCACAGGTCAGAGTGCCCATATCTCTTACGAAGCATTTGGGCCAGACATATTTGTTATATTTGCGGTGAGGGGTTCGCCACATCTCCTTCCCTGCAAGTCTGTCACCTTCCCAGCATTGAAGAAAGCCGGTACCCATTTGACACCTGGGTGGAGAGGAGCATATTAGGATAAGTATCTTGCTCAAGGACACTACGCACGCCGCCTACCGGATTCGAACCCAAGACTCTCAATGCCCAATGATTAACAGTCAAGGACTTATCCGCTAGGCCACGCATGTCCCTTACTAAGGTAAATTAAGTGAATATAATAACAAAGGCTTCTTGTAGGTTCAATTTCCATTCTTTGATTCAAGATTTGGAATCATAACCATATTTTGTTTTCATTTTTGGATTTGTAGGTAACCAAGAACTGACTGGTAGCTGTGATAGCATGAGATGCTCACATCAGTGTGTAGTGGTTGATGGCAGGGCTAAGTGTGTATGTCAGAGGGGATTCAGGCTACATGATAATGGCTTCCATTGTGAAGGTAGGTTGTGTGCAAAGGTGGATATCTTAATTGAAACGCCCCAATTTTGGAGTCAATGGCATTCCGATAACATGACTTTGAACCACAAAGCAATTAAAGTTTCTTGCTCTTTTGAGTGTTTGATGAAAGGGTTAAGTGTGTGTGTGTCAGAGAGGATGTAGGCTACGTGATAATGGCGTTCATGGTGAAGGTAATCATTTTCATTGCTTATTAGTTTATCTTTAGTATTTGCTCTTGGTGCATACCAGAATTGCTCATGTAAGTTGATGCACAATATTTGAATTGTCATATTAATTAGTCAACATTGAACCCATGCAGAAAAGATCAGTCTTAAATTTAACTTGGAGAAACAAAACATAGATGTTATAGTATTGTAATTTCTTTCTTTATTTACACTTTATCTTTTCCTTGTTTTCATTGATAATCATATATCTTACTATTCTATTCCTTTGCCCGTGAACCATGTAGATGTCAATGAATGCTTAGAGGCTGGACATGCTGGATGCCAGCACACATGCTTCAACACTATTGGTAGCTATTCATGCTCATGTGAACCAGGCTATAAGCTTCATACTGACAGACATAGGTGCTTACCGACCAGTAACTGTGAAGATTGCCCTAATTGTGCCCCAGGATATCAGAAGAATCCTCTGACGGGTGATTGTGAAGGTATGTCAAATGATTAAGTTTGTTATGGTATGGATCTCGGTACATGAGTATGTAGACAATATTACACACTGTTGGTTATGTGATTCAGGCTTTAAGCTACATACTGACCTACATTGGTGTTTGCCTACGACAAATTGTCAAGATTGCCTCAATTGATCTAATTAATGTTTTTTTTGCAAGAATGAAAAATTGTCATGTTGTTTCAAACTCTTCTGCAATTTTACATATTGAATTAAAATTTTGTAAGACCTCAATTCAAATAGTTTAACATTGTTAGAAATATTATGCATGCCAACAAACTTTAAAACTGTCTTGTATTTTGTGAAGACATTTGATATTATTTTATCCCTTTTATCTTTTTTTGCAGATGTTGATGAGTGTAATAGGCAGTCTCCTCCACCACTGACCTTGCCTGGCAGCTCCCCTTGTCGCACATCAGGATGCTCCCTTGCCAATGTACCAACTTGCAGCCATAGCTGTATAAACACACCAGGCAGCTATTATTGTACATGTAGACCTGGATATCTTATACAACCAGATGGTGTGGATTGTTTACCAGGTAAGTACTAGTCTTGGTCACAGACTTGGAAGGGTATATTTAACGTGCCAACATGCAGCATAACTGTATAAACACACCAGGCAGCTATTATTGCACATGCAGACCAGGATATCTTATACAACCAGATGGAGTGGATTGTTTACCTGGTAAGTACTAGTCTTGGTCACAGACTTGGATGGGTATATTCAATGTGCCAACTTGCAGCCATAACTGTTTAAACACACCAGGTAGCTATTATTGCACATGCAGACATGGATATCTTATACAACCAGATGGAGTGGATTGTTTACCAATTAAGTACTAGTCTTGGTCACAGACTTGGATTGGGTATATTTAATGTGCCAATATGCAGCTATAAATGTATAAACACCAGGCAGCTATTTTTGCACATGCAGACCTGGATATACAACCAGATGGAGTGGAATGTTTACCTGGTATGTGTCTATCTATCTTACAAACAAGTTACTCATCAACACTTGCTGGCAAATATTACCCTACACCACATTTAACTTACTGCATTTTGAACAATGGAATATGATTGTTGTTTCCATAATCATTGGGAGAATTTGACCAATTTGCATATTATTATTATTATTATATAAGCATTTATATAGCGCCCCACAAAGAAAAACAAAAACACGAGAGCAGCAAAAAATAATTAAGGAAACAACTGAGTTTTCAGCTGCCGCTTAAACACAGGCAAAGACTGAGCTTCACGCAGACACTTTGGGAGATCATTCCAAAGGCGAGCTGCCGCGATAGAAAAGCTAGCATCACCGCCACGTTTTAAAGATCTGGAAACAGTAAGCCGGGTATGGTGTGAGGAGGAGCGCAGTCTTTGTCTGTATTCAGCGTTATCAACATTTTGAAATAAAGACGATGTTACAACACTATAACAACCAAACAATCTGTTCAAAGCCATCATTACAATAATTGTATGCAATTTTCACGTATAAAAATGAAAAATAAATTCCAGTTATTACAGCTCTCTGCCGTAGAATTTTCATATATCATTATCTTTATTATCTCTTATTCAGATGGACCATCATGCAGTCCCTCTTGTTTGAATGGAGGCACATGTATATACTCCACATCTTGTAATGGCAACACCGACTGCCCATTCATGGAGTGCTTATGCACCAACGGCTTCAGCGGTCCCAGGTGTGAAAATGGTAGGTTCAGGTGTGATGCAAAATCACTTTAAAATGTGCAGTCCCATGACCAGAATTTGTTTAAAAGGCCATCAGATCTTTTTGACCTAAAATTGAGTTTGTAACCTTCCTTGGAAAACCTGTGGGCCTACTTTTCTGCAAAATAATTTAGCATCTTAGTAGATTATCTTGGTTGGATATATTATACATGGTTATATCCGCAAGATAGCCAGGACTTTTTCTAGAGTGTTTGGGGACTTTTCTGCGTAATCCTCCTTACAAAACTTAAAGGGGCAATTCATGAGAATCTTCAACTGGTATATGTTACAATCCCCAAACCATTCTTTCATATGTGCTTGCATTTTTTAGAAAAGTGAGAAAATGTGTCAATTTGTAATTATTGTCAGGCCCGACAGTAATTACAACACAGTAGCCTATGGAGATATTCAAAATGCTGAAAAGCTTGTAACTTGGAAACGAATGGTTGGAATGAAGTGAAATTTTCAGTATAAATTTACAATGTATTCTTCTTATTTAGCTAGGAAAAAAGGCAGGTTTTTGGCACATCAAAATCATGAATTGCACCTTTAATTTTTGCCCCACTCAGCAGCACAAGTTTGATTTTTTGACTAATTTTTGCTGGTTGCATCTCAACCCTAGCTATAAGCCTATTAAAATGAAGCTAGTGTTAGACGTAGGATAGTTTTAGAAAGTTTTTATTCATTGATTCTTCTGTGTTTTTCAGCTCTTGGTAATTGTGACCCACCCTGCGCTAATGGCGGTACTTGTGTTGATGATGTGTGCCAGTGCGCTGAAGGCTTCAGAGGACCAACTTGTACTAATGGTGAGTGGGATGGGTAATGAGTGAGGGAGGGTGGGTGGGGTTGGTTGGATTGGGTAAACAGCTTTCTGTTATTATAACCCACCCTGTGCTTGTGTTGATGATGTGTGCCAGTGTGCTGAAGGCTTCAGAGGACCAACTTGTACTAATGGTGAGTGGGATGGGTAATGAGTGAGGGAGGGTGGGGTTGGGTGGGATGGGGCAGACAGCTTTCGGTTATTATAACCCACCCTGTGCTTGTGTTGATGTTTTCTGCCAGTGTGTTAATGGCTTCAGAGGACCAACTTGTGCTAATGGTGAGTAGGATGGATAATGAGTGAGGGTGGGTGGGGTTGGGTGGGATGGGGCAGACAGCTTTCGGTTATTATGACCCACCCTGTGCTTGTGTTGATGATGTGTGTCAGTGTGCTGAAGGCTTCAGAGGACCAACTTGTACTAATGGTGAGGGGGATCGGCATTGAGTGAGGAGAGGGTGGGGTTGGGTGGGATGGGGCAGACAGCTTTTGGTTATTATGACCCACCCTGTGCTTGTGTTGATGATGTGTGTCAGTGTGCTGAAGAGGACCAACTTGTACTAATGGTGAGGGGGATCGGCATTGAGTGAGGAGAGGGTGGGGTTGGGTGGGATGGGGCAGACAGCTTTTGGTTATTATAACCCACCCTGTGCTTGTGTTGATGATGTGTGTCAGTGTGCTGAAGGCTTCAGAGGACCAACTTGTGCTAATGGTGAGTGGGATGGGCATTGAGTGAGGGAGGATGGGTGGGGTTAGTGGGATGGGGCAGACAGCTTTCGGTTATTATGACCCACCCTGTGCTTGTATTGATGATGTCTGCCAGTGTGCTGATGGCTTCAGAGGACCAACTTGTGCTAATGGTGAGTGGGATGGGTAATGAGTGAGGAGAGGGTGGGGTTGGGTGGGATGGGGCAGACAGCTTTTGGTTATTATGACCCACCCTGTGCTTGTATTGATGATGTCTGCCAGTGTGCTGATGGCTTCAGAGGACCAACTTGTACTAATGGTGAGGGGGATCGGCATTGAGTGAGGAGAGGGTGGGGTTGGGTGGGATGGGGCAGACAGCTTTTGGTTATTATGACCCACCCTGTGCTTGTATTGATGATGTCTGCCAGTGTGCTGAAGAGGACCAACTTGTACTAATGGTGAGGGGGATCGGCATTGAGTGAGGAGAGGGTGGGGTTGGGTGGGATGGGGCAGACAGCTTTTGGTTATTATGACCCACCCTGTGCTTTTATTGATGATGTCTGTCAGTGTGCTGATGGCTTCAGAGGACCAACTTGTGCTAATGGTGAGTGGGATGGGTAATGAGTGAGGGTGGGTAGGGTTGGGTAGGATGGGCAGACAGCTTTTGGTTATTATGACCCACCCTGTGCTTGTGTTGATGATGTCTGCCAGTGTGCTGAAGGCTTCAGAGGACCAAGTTGTGCTAATAGTGAGTTGGATGAGCATTGACGGAGGGTGGGTTGGGTTGGGTGGGATGGGGCAGACAACTTTCGGTTATTATGACCCACCCTGTGCTTGTGTTGATGGCTTCAGTGGACCAACTTGTGATAATGCTGGGTTTGGTGGAAGATGGATGGGCGTTGAGTGGGGGCGGGATCGGTTTTGTTGTAATTGAGTAGGGCAGACAACTCCATCTGATTGGAGCGCACCTTGTGCTCTACCTCTTATGGAAGTAGCGAACACATTGCATGAGTGTGTTGGGTGAGTGAGATGAATTGGATGTTTTTTGTGTTGACTAATGCTGAATTCATACTTAAAACGCAATGCGTTACGTTTCCAATAATGTTCACTGCAAACGGCACCGCAAATGAATTCACACTCAAAACGCAAACGGACTGCGGCAGCCGATGACATGAAAATGCAATGGAAAGTTGAGCTTTCCTCAACTTGGTTTGCGGTGCGGCATTGGGTGTTGCGTTTTGATATTGATTGATCGGAACTCCTCAAATCTTTTACTGCACATGCTCGGTGCGTCGTGCGTTTCCATTTGCGTCGAGTCTGAATTCAGCTTAAGGGGATGCATCTGAAGACTAAAGTACAGAGAACAACAAAGGTTAGGGGGGTGCTTCAAAACTCAACCGACGGTTGTCTGCCGCTCTTGGTCAGTTTTGGACATATGGCTATTGTTTGTTCCGGTTGAACCGGTCAGAACCGCCCAGAATCGGTAGGCAACCGCCACTTGAGTTTTGAAGCTGACCCGTATTTTGAACAAAAGCTTCACTTAATATAACAAGATTGTAATTTCTGTTCCAATTTACGTTACAGATGTGAAGGAATGTATAGAGCAGCCCGATATATGTGATCATCAGTGTGTGGAGACGTATGGTAGCTACATGTGTCAGTGTAGACAAGGGTTTATCCTGGACGCAGATAAAAGGACGTGTTATGGTAAGGAATCAAATGAATAACTATCAATGGAATAAGTCAAAATTGAAGCAATTGAGATGCAAAAAGCATTCAGTGACCAGATAGATGCATAAATGTAAATACTGTTAGCTAACCTGACAAGGAAAATAACAGAGACAGAGAGGCATACAGTTTGGTAGGTGGACTTTATCTGAACAGTCTGGGCCCAAATGACAAAAAGTGAAAATATTATTTTAAATGATAAGAACAGCTATAAAATCAAAAAAGTTGATAGCTAAAACCTTTAGTTACCATGCAACAAAGAATTTAAAGACTGTATGAAGTGACTTAACTCTTTCACTCTGGAAAGCCGCTCACACCGGCTCACAAAAGCAAGCACAATTGGCCAAAATCTTTTTTCAGCGTAACCTATTAATCCTAACGATCTACAGCTATCGTAAGTGAGGGGGCTGTGACACTCTGAGCGGCTTTCCGTCCAAATAGGATGTTTTGTGAAAAGGAAATTCTGCAGTGAAAGAGTTAACAAATAGATTTTTTATTTCATTTATACATGTATTTTCTAACCTCATCTATTAATTTTGTTTCAGAAATTGGGTGTTACCCACCATGTAATAATGGAGCAACATGTAATAGTGGTATATGCGAGTGCCCACCTGGATATACAGGACCTACATGTCATGAAGGTAAAGCAATGGTTATAAATAGGTTTGTCCTGAATGATAATTAAGCTTGCCAAAAATGGTTAAGTTAAATTCATTTATATCATTTTAGCTGTACTGGTCCAGTCATAGAGTATAATAATTTTGGGAAGCAGGTTAGTGCAGTGGTATTTTCCTCGCTTCGCTTTGTACCAATGAGTCCCATGGTTCGATTTTTGGTCCCGGCACTGTATGTGATTAGTGTTTAGCCCATGCTTGCTTCCACAGGTTCTTCTTTGGGTACTCCGGTCTTCCTTCAGCATCCAAAACTGATTAAAGAAAGATCTTGGACCCTAATGGAATAAGTTTCATTAGATGCTTTCTTGGATTAGCCTTGGTGATAAGTCTAAAGAATTCTTTTTCTTCTTTTAAACTTTTGGAAGTGAGGGTAATTTTTAAGGAAGTGTCTATACGCACGACCGTCGTGCACTTAATTTTGTAAAGTCTATACGCACGACCGTTCTTCTATGGTCTATTTCCATTCAAACCATATTAGTAACACAGCAAAAACTTGTCATTAAATAAATACATGATAATACCGAAGTAAATATTGAGATCAATATTGTTATTATCCCATTATAAATATCTTGCCAGAGTTACTGCATGATAAAGTTTTGTTATCTTGACTATAATAGTTAGCTTTTATAAACGGTATTATTTCTAAAAATAATATATTGAAACTTTACTTGTCTGCTGAGTTTTTCATGTTGTTTTTAATTCGTTATTGAACAAAATAACTTATTCATTTATTCATTTATATATCATTCATCTTATTTGCTTATTTATTTATTTATTTTACGATATGTTTTTGCTGTGTTACTTGTATTTTGAATGGAAATAGACACAGGGAAGATCGGTCCTGCGTATAGACTTTACAAAATTAAGTGCACGACGGTCGTGCGTATAGCCATGGCCAATTTTTAATTTAAAGTTTCGTCATATAGCCAATAGCTGAATTGGAATATCTAAATACAACAGGTCAATCATTACATCCCGTGTTTCTTATTTATGGAATGTTGTGTTTCTAAACCTGATTCATGTCTTGCATTTTAATGTTCTTGTTATACTAAGACAATTCTCATTTTATAAACCAAAATGAAATGCTAGTAAACCTACATAGCTAAGGTTACCAGGCATACACTGCTGGCTGTGCCCAAGCTATGAATCATTTGCAAAGGGGACTGACAGCAGACTTTCAGACCATGGAGCAATTAGAATTAAGTTTCTTGCCCAAGGAAACAAGGAGACAGCTCAACAGAGGCTCGTACCCGGGACTCCTGTATGGTGAACCATGCGCTCTAACTGCCGGGTCACGCTCGCCTCTAATAATAATATCATGATACTTGTATTTATGACTTGGTTGACATGGATCCTTAAATCCCATTGGCCTAATGCCAAGTAATATATAACCGTATTGTGTGTAAATAACATTTAGAGGGTTATCTGGCAATGGTGGCTACGCATGGTGTGTTTTAGCGCATGTATGCTAAAGTCACACACGCAAACTTATCCTTAAACCATGCAATATGGTTTATATACCTGTTTACAAATCCGTATTACTTGGTTGACTTTTGTCATTTATGAAATTAACAAATAGACTATTTTGGTACATTTGTGATTAAAATATGCATATTAATGTTATAGAATTAATATATGCGCCTATAGACTAACAATAATTACTGTGGCGTCCCTGATTACGAAATGCGGTGTCCCAAGATCGGGGGTACTTATCTACCAGTGAATTGGATACATAGAACAAAGCTCAATACATGCTGTCCGTACATTACTTGTCTCATTCAAATGTCCCGGGAAGTGATAAATGTAGTTCTCTCAATAGAAGGCCAAACACAGTAATCACTCGGCGGATTTGTGGTGTATACTAAGTGATAAATTTGTTTGTTATTATGCAATGTGATACAGCATTCAACCATATTTATCTCTAAGTATTGCGTGAACAAACAGGGGTTAACTAATAGTATCAGTACTACAGAGTGGCAGATGAGATTGCAGTAATTTTGAACCAGATTTGTGGAAAAATTTACATGTGAGGTCTACTGTCAAATGCTTACCTTATTTAAATATGCACCAATGTTTTTGTTTTTACGCACAACTAGAGAAGAACCGTGCTTATCTAAGTCAGTTATTGTATTTGCCCTTATTTCAGAGGTGATTGAATGTTTGAACGACAATGGAGGCTGTCAGTTTATTTGCAGGGACACTCCAGGCAGCTATGTCTGTTTCTGTCCTCAAGGGATGCCGGTTAATGAAGACGGACATACTTGCCCTCAAGGTAAAGCCCCCCCCCCAAAAAAAAGGTCAGAAAATCTAAATTTTGGGTCGGTCGGTTGGTCTGGTTTTTTTTAATGTGGACTTCTGAGGTTGTGGATTCACCAGGTGTAAATGTGCCTCATGCTGCTTTCATACTCGTGTAGTTTTGCAGCTTTGTTGCTGTATGACGTATATTTTTTTCAAAAAATAGCCGCTTCTTGTTGTCGTAGCGACAAAGCTACATGTCGCTGAGATAATCAATATCGGCAAAATTTTGTCGCACGACAAGAATTTTTGAGTTGAAATGAATTCAACATTCAGAGCGACATGAAGCGGCAAATCTGAAAAGCAACAAACCTGCAAAGCTACAAAAGTGTGAAAGGAAGCACACGACAGAGTTGCAAAGCTACAAAGCTGCAAAGCGACAATAAGTATGAAAGCAGCATTAGGGGCATTTCTTTTTGAGGGAACGTGTTTGTAATGCTGAATAAGCCTTTAAAATAGGAGTTTATGGACTAAAATGATCAGTTTTTAATATTTGGGCTTTTGCACTTAATCTCTGTTTGTTTTTGACTTTTATGACAGTTTTTAACATATTCTTTATTTCAGTTGAATGTACACCACCCTGTCACAATAATGGTACATGCGAACCAAGAACCAAACAATGTATTTGCCCACCAGAATGGACTGGTCCAACATGCCGAATAGGTAAGCAACATATCATTCAGGCTTAGCCAGACATTTTCAAAGATTTTTGAAAGGGGAGGGGGGGGGGCAGGTAACTTTTGGAATGTGTACACACAAAATGGTGCATCCTAATTTTTCCCATAGCTTTTTAAGGGCATATTTGTGTTGTGATTCTTTCAAATAGGAGTTATTCATTGTCAAGTTTCTCAATATCTTGAGCAAATTTGAAAATTTCAATTCTAAGTTATCAAGATTTTTTGAAATGCATGGTTTGCACACAAAATATATGTAGGACAATTTATATCAATATTATGAAAAAATGGTACCAGCATTTAGCTTACTGCAGTGATTAAAAATAAAAGATAAATTTGGGGCGTGCTGCTGAATGATATTGTAAACTATGTAACTTCCATTAACTGTACTATTCTTTATTTTATAAGGGAAAAAGAAGGGAGGCAAAGCTTCTTCCCCTTGTCCCCCTACCTTGCCCTCCATCTTTCTGGGGAGGGGCAAGATGGGCACTGTAACATTATTAATCAAGGTATGCATTCAGTACGTCATACTCCAGAGATAAAGCATATTAAAATACTGGAAGAAAAAAGGCCTATCTGCTTTGTTCTGCATGAAGAGAATTGAGAAATGGTCTATTTGAATTCTAGTTTCTGTAATTTATTTTTTTGTTATTTACTTTTAGATGTGAATGAGTGCACTGCAAATGGAATAAGCCCATGCAGCTATGAATGTGTGAATACAGAAGGCAGCTATCACTGCACATGTCCACAAGGATTTGTCCTCAAACCAGACAAGAGATCATGCCGATGTAAGTACTTGTTGAATGTATGAATACAGAAGGCAGCTATATCACTGCACATGTCCACAAGGATTTGTCCTCAAAGCAGACAAGAGATCATGCCGATGTAAGTACTTGTTGAATGTGTGAATACAATAGGCAGCTATCATTGTCTGCACATGTCCACAAGGATTTGTCCTCAAAGCAGACAAGAGATCATGCCGATGTAAGTACTTGTTGAATGTGTGAATACAATAGGCAGCTATCATTGTACATGTCCACAAGGATTTGTCCTCAAAGCAGACAAGAGATCATGCCGATGTAGGTACTTGTTGAATGTGTGAATACAGAAGGCAGCTATCACTGCACATGTCCACAAGGATTTGTCCTCAAATCAGACAAGAGATCATGCCGATGTAAGTACTTGTTGAATGTGTGAATACAGATGGCAGCTATCACTGCACATGTCCACAAGGATTTATCCTCAAAGCAGACAAGAGATCATGCCGATGTAAGTACTTGTTGAATGTGTGAATACAGAAGGCAGCTATTACTGTACATGTCCACAAGGATTTATCCTCAAAGCAGACAAGAGATCATGCCAATGTAAGTACTTGTTGAATGTGTGAATACAAAAGGCAGCTATTACTGTACATCTCCACAAGGATTGTCATCCAAGCAGGCAAGAGATCATGCCGATGTAGGTATTTGGGAATTTGGGAATGACCACTTGTTCACACTACTGCTACTCATGTCAGGCTGGGGAGTTTAATTTTCTAGAGTGTTTTTGCAGTTCCTTCTTGATCCTTCGACAGTTCGCTAGGTTTCAACCATCAACTATGGCAATCGAGCGTTTAGTGTCGCTGCTCTGAAGCTGTGGAACAGTATTCCTGTTACGATCAGGAACGCCAAATCGCTTGCTCAGTTCAAGTGTATGCTTAAGACTTACATGTTTCAAAACTCCAATTCATTTTCATGAGTATACAGCTAGTCATTTGAATGTTGTTGTAAAAATTGTGCCTTTCAGACGCTTGTGTTCATTGTTAATTTATTTTGCACAGCTGTATCTGATAGACATGAAATTTCATTTTTTTAGCTGATTTCAGCTGTTTAAAATTATTTGTTAGATTTTCTTCTTAAATAATCCTAGTTTCAGCCCTTTAGTACATTCGTTTTATACCAAATATATAGATTTTGTCATCGGTTAAATGAAAAAGCGCGAAAATATATTGAGCGGCATAGTGAAAAATATACCCTGGGCCTAGTTAAATCCAAGCCCTCACTTTTAACCAATCAGAGGACAGGAATCTATATATGAGGTAAAGTCATTTATGAATGATTCATAATTCCATTTCATATTTACAACAGTGACACGTGATTCGCCTACTCTTTATTCCAGTGGAAGTGCCACGCTGTACCCCAGAGTGTTTGAATGGAGGTGTTTGCAATGAAGACAGCGTATGCGACTGTACTGGCACAGGATACAGGGGATATTTGTGTCAAATTGGTAGGTAGCACGGCTTCATTTCATGCAAATATATTTTGTATCATTTGATTTGTTACATTTTGCAAGTGAAATTTGACAATTTTGGCATTTCAGTTCGGCGGAACTCACATTCGGATACGTATCCGAATTCGGATACTCCGTATCACAATTCGGATACTCGTATCCGAATTTAGATTAAAAGCAACTGGAACGGGATATTAGCTGAAATGAATATTCAGCTTCGCCGCGCACCAAACCGGTATGTATAATAGTCAATAACATTAATCATCATTTGTCATCTAAATTCTAACAAAGTATTGGCCAAATTTTTTTGCCTTCTGTGATAAGAAGCTATCAGGACATGTTTCGAAGCTGTTCCGCTGGAATTGCACAGATGAAAATGACATTTCCACAGATACATTCATCATAAATGCAAGAAAGATGATCTACATGTACTAATTGCCAGCTTGCGCTATAGATTTGTTTCCTGCACCACGACAGGAGTATCAGAATTCAGATACCCCTCCATATCCTTATTTTGATACGGGTATCACAATTTGGATACGAAATGTGCGTGGGTATCCGAATTCGGATACGTATCCGAATTGTGAGTTCCGCCAAACTGATTTTGACGATGCATAAGACTTGTCAAATGTTTCCAAAATGTCACTTTAACAAAGCAAGAAGAAGAAGGATTACTTATTGAAATAATCTTTTAAACAGACAAATTCAAGTTTGCACATTTGCACATAATGTAAGAAATGATTATCAAAAATCATGCAATGCTGTCTAATGTTACTGATGTAAAAACCATTTACAGGTCGCACCTTGTATTAGTAGTACAGTTGGCGCTGCTTGATTGGGACACCTCGGGAGTAGCAAAAATATCCTGATTAACCAGTTGTCCCGATTAAGCAAAATACAGAAATTCTCATAATAGAGAGATGTTGTTATTATTTTAGGAAACTTTCATCAAATTAATGCATTTTGCCAAATATTATCCCATTTATCAGGAGGAATATCCCGATTAACAGGTTAGTTTTGTCAGGTCATAAAGAAACGGTTCCCTGACTGAATACGTCAATTAAGGGGCGCACCATTTGA
This sequence comes from Ophiothrix spiculata, assembly GCA_000969725.1. Taxonomy (NCBI): domain Eukaryota; kingdom Metazoa; phylum Echinodermata; class Ophiuroidea; order Amphilepidida; family Ophiotrichidae; genus Ophiothrix; species Ophiothrix spiculata. Next base: position 11,584 of record JXSR01S016324.1, on the reverse strand, counting down.
TTCTCAGGGGGGGGCATGGAAGTTTTTTTGAAAAAAAAAACTTCGCCGCCGAAGGCGG
>JXSR01S016323.1:0-15998 GCA_000969725.1 Ophiothrix spiculata | reverse complement strand
GATGACAGTGATCAAAAACCACCAAAGTCTAATGATACGGTTTCAAAATCAAATCAAGATACTCAACAAGCACAAACAAAGTCTGAGCAAAGACGAGACAAGGATCAAGACAACCAAGGACAAAAACCTGTTGATAAATCAGGAGATAGTAAAAAACAACGAAGCAGTCAACCACTATATCAAAGTCCCAAATCTAGAGGATTGGCAATAAATCGTATCGGATCCGGTGACTCCAAAGTTTGTGATTCAAAGACTCGATCTACAAAGAGGTCCTATAGTTCAGACCGTGTGTCACCTTCAAGAAGTCCCAAACCTGAGAGAAGGTATCCAAGACACAGCTCGACACCAGGAAGACTTGGAATTAAACCACATTCAGGAGAACAATACAGACGCCAGTCTCCAATAGCAAGGCAAAAGTTTGATACTTCAAGACAAAGAGGGGGATCTGTATCAACTCATGTTGAAAGATCTGAGTCACCTCCAGCTTCAAGACCAAAGTCACCCCACACTGAAATACCCCCTCCAGTTGAGAGACAACGATCAAAATCTGAAAGACCCAGTTCACCTTTAGCTGAAAGACCAAGATCACCTCCAGCTGAAAGACCACTTCCAGTTGAAAGACAAAGATCATCTCAAACCAGAAGACCTGGTTCCTCTCAAGGTGGACAATCCAGATCACCTCAAACTGAAAGTGAAAGACACAGTGTCTATCAAACTGAAAAGGAAAGGTCCTCTCAACCGGAAAGACCCAAGTCACCTCTTGACGGAAGGGGCAGTAAAAGGGACAGAAAAACAAATTCCTCTCAACCTAGAAGACCAAATTCACCTCAAGATGGAAGGCCAACATCTCCTACGTTTGGAAGACCTAGATCACCTGTGTTTAAAAGACATAGGTCACCTCCATACTGCCGCAATTGGCACCCACCACCTAGGCATACATCTGGTGCAAAATATCAGGGTCAAAGATTTTCAAGAAGTAGGTCCCCAGATTTTAAACATCATTCTTCTGAATATAGAAAACAAGACACTGATCATGATTACAAATCTAGAGAAAGTTCCACTACAACTCATGTGCTGGAGTCCGATGCAGCCAAATCAAAAGATCATTATCAAAACAAACAGCATCACCCAAAACAGGATTCTTCTAACCATGCAAGAATAGAAGACCATAGTAAGGAGATGGTCCCATCAGATCACACCAGCCCTGGCACAGCAAAGCAAGCATTGCCACCATCAGGAGATCATGAATCTACAGATATTTCAGCAGCAGGTGCTGCTACCAAGGATCCTCATGAAGCCCAAAGACAAGTTACATCTTCGCAAGGTCATATTCTGATAACTGTTAAACCAGATCAGAATAAGCAACAATTACATGAAAGTTTTGAAGTTGGTTTGAAATCACCTGTTACCCAGAAAGCTCCACCTGGTCTAGCTAAACTAACTGATATCCATCTAACAAATGAAAGGCCTTCACAGGTAACACAACAGTTACCATCTGGTACTAAGACAAGTTGTGAAAAGCAACAGGTGGGTCAAAGGTATCCTGCAGAACCAATAGCTCTGCAGCCACAGCACCATCATGTCCAGCAGACACAACCTGCCTCACGTCAAAGTCCATCAGATGAAACATTAAGGTCAAAGATATCACCAAATCAGCAGATCCTTGCTGCGCAGTTTGCAAAGTATCAAAGACCAACGCAACAAGAACCAGTAGCAGGAAACCAATCAGCCCCATCGACTTCTTCCGCTAGGTCAGTTGCTTCATCAGAGAAGTTAGCCTCGCCAATAGCCAGTGTCAAGTTGATTCATGGGAGCGCGATCAATGTGGTTGTGTGCGAGGTCAACAGTCCTTGGTCGTTCTTTGTTCAGCCTGCTAACTCTCCACTTCAGCAACTCATGTCAGAAATCAGGTATGTATTATTGAATGATGTCATGTTTAAGCATACTATGTACCACAAAGATAAACATTCACATATACCTTTTCACATTAATTTTAACATACACTAGCGGTTTAAAGTATTTCCGCACAAACACTTTATTCAGCCATATCTCACAAGGCGTTTATAAGGAAATTATCTGGAAACTTATGTTGCTTTTGGTCAGATCTGATAGGTAATCTAGTTAAGTGTAAAATTGAACACCGAATGGGATCAACCCTATCACGTACGGGTAGGGGGCAACAACACAAATGGGTCGAAAAACGTGATTTTTAGGTCAAATAACAACGCCTTGGTCAAGGTCACTTCACCACTCAAGTTGAGTAGTCATATGGAATGTGTATATGTAATAGAGTGACAAGCAAGCGATGAAATATCCTGGTTACGCTTGACTGCACCAAGAGAATGCTTGGAAGCAAACGAAAAATGATCCTTTAACGCCACACCAGTTTACAAAAAAAGGGTTGTGATGAATGTGGAGTCTTTTGTGACGGTATATGACAGATTGAAAAACCTCTTAAAACATTTTAAAATGTCATATACCGTTAGGGACCATTCCACTTTTACCACGGCCCTATTATTGTAAACTGGTTGGCGTTGAAGGATCATTTTTCGTTAGCTTTCAAACATTCTCTTGGCGAAGTCAAGCGTGACCAGGACATTTCATCGTGTGCTTGTCACTCTTCTACATATACACATTCCACATGAGCACTCAACTTGAGTGGTGAAGTGACCTTGACCCAGGCGTTGTCAAATCAAATTTGACCTAAAAATCATGTTTTTCAACCCATTTGTGTTTTACCCCCCTACCCCTACGTGAGGGGTTGATCCCATTCGGTGCTCAATTTTACACTTTACTAAATTACCTATCAGGTCTGACCAAAAGCAACATAAGTTTGCAGATAGTTTCCTTATAAACGCCTTGTGAGATATGGCTGAAATACTTTAAACCGCTAGTGTATGTAGTATTTGTCCTCATCAGGAGAAATGTTATGATGCTGTGACTCTATTTCTTCTTGGCCTTGTTTTGACGTTTGTGAAGGCAACATCATAAGAGATAATTATATAAATTAATATTATAAAGATAGCTGTTTCTAATTAAAAAAACCTCTCCTGCATGCGGCCAAGTAAAGATTGGATGCAAATTACTACTATTACACATGGTAGTCCCACATCCCCTTTTTGTCTCGCCTGAACTAAAGTTCAGAAGAGACTAAGCAGTCACTATGTCTGTACATAGTATGTGTCTGTGTCTGTTGGGGTGTGTGTGGTAATTTAGTTAAAGTTTTGACAGAACTCGAGAACCGCAAGGCGCACGGTGATGAAACTTAGTGACGCGAAGGGTCTCGGGAAAAACTTGCGCTGCAAATTTTTTGGAGGGTGTGGTCTAGGCCATTTAAGGTCAAAAGGTCATTTGAGGTTAAATCTCAAAAATGTTCAAAAAGTTGACCTGAGGTCATCCAAGGTCATGTTGAGGTCACGCTCCTAACTCATGAACCCCTGCCCCCACATGGATCAAACTTGACCCGTGGATTGCCCTTGACCCAAGGTCAAGGTCAATTAAGGTCAAAAGGTCATTTGAGGTCAAATTTCAAAAATGGTGAAAAAGTTGACCTGGGGTCATCCAAGGTCATTTCAAGGTCCCTGCCATATCTCATGGACCCTTGACCCCATATGGAATAAACTTGGTTCATAGGCAGCTCGTGGCCCAGGGTCAAGGTCTGGTGAGGACGAAAGGTCATTTGAGGTCAAATTTCTTAGAAGTTAATTTGAGGTCATCCTTAGGTCAAACAGTTGACCCAAGGTCATTTAAGGCCATTTTAAGGTCACAGCAATATCTTCTGACTCTACATTGAGCAAATGGGGGACCTTGAATAGCTTTTGCCCAAGATTGATGTCAGTTAAGGTCAAAAGGTCATTTGAGGTCAAAATTCCAAAATGGTCAAAAATTGACCTCAATTTAAGGTCACAGGTAATCTGAGGTCATGTCAAGGCTATGGCCATAACTTTTTAACCCTTGATCCCACATCAATCACACTTCTTTAAAAATTGACCAAACAATCGTCAGCAAGGTGACCATTTTTGGATAATAAACTTATCTGCTGAAAACCTTTACGAACCGCTATCAGGCGAGAAGTGTGGTTCGCGAACCATCTTGTCTCAACATGAATCCATTGTTTCCTGTTGGCATCACAATGACTATGGCCGATATATACCTGTGACCTTACCATAGCTTTGGCTGCACCACTTTCAGCCCCCCCCCAAAAAAAGTGAAAAATAAAGAGAGAAAGATTTAAAAATTTGGTTAAAATCATTGGTGTTTTTTTTTGGCTTTCTTGATTATTAAATTCAGCATTGTGCTTCCCTTAAAAGATTAAGGCCCGTATTCCAGAAAGGTGTTTAGCTAAATCAAGGTTTTATTTCTCGTCAACAGCACGACTCATTGAACTGTTCTGCTGGAAAGCTTCAATGATGCGTATCATTCCTGGACAGTTGATGCTCAGTTAAACAATGGTTTAGCTAAACATCTTTCTGGAATACGGGCCTATGAGTTTAATCTTATGAAAACAATTCTGTTTTTTGAGTTTTTGTTCATGATCTGAACATAGCAATTTTCGGACCACTATTTTGAAATTATTAATCTATCTTGATAACTAATTTATGATTAACCCACTGCTTTGCGTCTTATTAATTTGCACATGAAAATATGTCGTTCAAGCCTCTTAATTTTAAATAATTCAGACATGTACTCAACTATCTTCCCTTATAGCATATATCTGCAAGAAGCGGGTATAATGACTCCATTTAGTGACACACCAAGACGAGGTGCTCTGTGTTTAGCAAGATTTTCTCTGGATGGGTGCTGGTATAGGGCAGCAATAACTGGTAAGCGATAGAGTACATATATAAAAGGGTTTAAAGAGCATGATCTGATTGCTTTAACTGTATTTTGAACTTTTTTGAGATTTTGGTACCAAGCTATTGCTCATATTTTGCTCATAATCCATTTAAATTTTACGGTACGGCTGAAACATGTACCGTTTTGGATATATGCACAAAAAATGTGTCTAATTATGGTAACCATATTAATTTACACAGTAAAATATCATAGCTGGCTCATAAAATCAAAACGGTTGGGCCGATTTAATTGAAATTTGAAGTTTTGTTTAGCAGTGATCTTTCATACAAAACTGAAAACATAATTTTAAAAAATGGACCATGCTCCTTGAAGTGATTCCTGCACTGAATTGCTTAATTGGGATGTAAAAGGGATGTATGTAAAATATTTCCATAAATGACATCCCAAGATGTGGAACTCTTGTGTTTCTTTTGATAGATGCAGAGTTATGGTTTTGAGATCACCTTGGCAAAAACAATTTACCATGCCCCTGATCAATATTTGGTAATATACTGAATGTACTAGTTTTTGACAACTGATTGGTTTTAAAGAACATTTTGTACACTTAAAGCAATACTATAAGATTTTGTTCAAAAATGGTTTATAGTAAAAACAGCATAAAATGGATGAATGTGACTATCTAAAAGCGTTTTCAAGTTTATTTTGTGAAAAAAAATTGTTTTGCCACCAAAAATGGATAAAAAACACATGCATGCTTTCCTATACTAATACATATGGAATTAAATTTTGGATCCCGAATTTAATTCAACAAATGGTCATAACAGAAAAAGTAAACATCTTTGAGCAAATAATTTGGAGGGTATTCATACCTACCAAAAACAAACCCAATATATAAGCTAAAAAAAATCAAAAGTTATGGGTGACAGGGGGCGCTTCATTTTTAACACTTTATAGTATTGCTTTAACACTCTTAATAATGATTTACTATACCTATTTTTTACAAACAACTCCTCCGTGTTGTGTGTACAGGACAACTAGCTTATGCACTGTAATACATGTTTGACCATAATTGATTGCGTAGCATTAGAATTGCACAATACAAAATCTTTGGAGTGGGTATAAACTAAGCACGGTCATGAAGTTTATACGGCATAGTTACAAGCCCCCACTTTGAAATCAAATGACAGGAATCTATATGAGATAATAAGCACTTAAAGGCATATAGACACTGTGGCTAATTCCAGCAGGCAAGTAGTAATTAGATTCGACCCTCGCATAAAGCAAGGAAATATTTAAGAAATACAACGCATTTAGCACTTTACCCTACAATTCTCTAATTTATGTACCACATTGCATGAACTAGTTGAGAACCCCTGGCCTATACTTATACAAAGCGATGAAATTTAACAATCAGAAATGCCCGTTTTATCCAACAGATGTAGTGATTACTGACGGACAGGAATCTGTCAATGTGATCTTTATTGATTATGGCAATCAAGAACGAGTGCCACTGAATGACTTGGTTGACTTGGATGCAAGATTCAATAAAGTACCGGCACAAGCTGTGAAGGTGTCACTGCAAAATGTAAGTAGGGATACACATTAAAAATGGAATTTAAAGTGACTCATTTAGACTTTTTGATTCACAATTTGCAGCAGTTGGTATCTGAGATGTGTATAATACCTGACTTTGTGTAACAGATGTTTGCAGCATCCTACTTGAGTTACAAATAGAAATTGTAAATCTTAGAACACAGGATGGTTTCTCTGAAAAATGTTGAACCTAAAAATGTAAGTGCTGATGAAAAGTTTTTAATTCTAATTGTTCATATCTTCAGTCAGCTTCTCTTATGTGTACAATAAAACGAGTTCTCCCTAAACCAGAAAAATTATACCGCTTTCATAATAGTGTAGATTTGAAGCTTTGTCGCTGCTTGATGTATATTTTTTGCAAGATTTTTCAAGTTGAAATGAATTCCAACTTTCAAAGCAATATAAAGCTGAAAAGCTACAAAATTGTGAAACAAAACAAGCGACAGAGCTACAAAGCTGCACAGCTACAATATAAAAGCAGCATGTGGAAACATTGTTTCAGCGATAAGGTGCTTTTAATCTTGGGTGTTGCTGTATTGTGTGTAGCTTCCGTAAGGGTGAAAACATAGTCGGCCTTCAAACAAAATTTTGTTTGAAGACAATTTTGTTTGAAGGCCGTGTATGTTTTGACCGTATAAGACCACGTTCTTGCAATTCAGAGTTATCATGATGCAATAGAGCTGATTTGCATAGTTACGATAGGTCATTGCCGCAGAGTTGAATTCATTTTAACTCTTTGTGATGTACCATTTTAATTGATGTACAGCTTGTTATGTTTTTTTTTGTGGTGTAAAAAGATAGAGAGTGTGCACTGGAAAGTTTTGACGAAACATGCCTATGCCAGATTTGCGTCTTATGTCCCTGTCAACCAGATGGTAAAATAACGCTTTCCCCTTTATTTCTTGTTACCATTATAATCCCGATAAATATTAGCTCCATTCCTTATTAGCTACCAGTAAATCTTGATAATCATATTTTTGATGTACAGGTGAAGCCAGCAGGTGGTGAGAGCCGATGGAGTCCAAACGCATGTGCCAGATTTGCTTCTTATGTCCCTGTTAACCAGGTGGTATGTGCTCGAGTTAATATTATTCAGGGCAAGCTTCCGTGTGTGGATTTGTCATTTACAGTGCCAGAAGGAGGACAAAGAAGACAGGAGGTATAGTATTTTCGATAATTAAGTTTGTCCATTCTCAGGGTTTTTGGAGCACGACGCTCGTTGCTACCTTGGTTTGTGTGAAAGTCAACTCGTTTACGCACGATTTACAGCGTGTGATTGGTCTAATTCCAGTGCTTATGAAACGCTGATGATCGTGCACGTTGCGCTCAGTTAAATGATGCAGTACGCAGGCAAACTTTTTAAATAAAAATACTGTAGATCTGATTTTGACAAATGTAATGTAAAATGCAGCATAAACTCCTTTTCTTCAGAGCCTGTTTTTGCTTGCAAAATTTAATATTTCATCAAAATATACAAACAGGAAATTTATTTAAGAATTTGATTTTGATATCAGGTTGTACAAAAGAATTATTTTATTGTCAGTCACCAAGAAGTTTGGCAGAAGCTTCAAAGCAAATGTGTTATGTATAGATATGTCCTTATTTTCTTGGCAACAGCCATGTTGCTTTTTCTTAATTGCAAAAATAACCATTTTCATTTTCCTTTAACTGAAATTATTGCCTTCGGTAATATTTTGTTTTCTGCAGTTAATGTGTTTAAAATAGTGTCTGACCTATCTGATTAGATGGATCGAAAATGGACCAATTTTATGCTTATCTGATCGGAATTGGAATTATGAACAAATATATATTCTGCCAATCTCACGAACCCAAGGAAAAGTACAAAAATTCACTTCACCTCAAAGTTACCAAACCAGACTTAATATACTCGTATATATAGAATGATAGGCAACATTAAAGTACAATATACATATTCTGAGAATTAATTATGACAACCACAAAATACATAAATGATTGATGAATTCACTGATATTGCGTTAATGTCAGCAATGTATTGTCCTTTGTAATATACACTTTTTTGTAAACTGTCATTATGTAACTTAGGCCCTACTCAAATTATTTGGGGATAACCCTTTCAGGCCTTATTGGCCTTTTGTTATCTCCACAATATCATTGTTTTGTTTTTATAAGTTTGTTTTGTATTGTTTATTTATATGATTGTTTTGTAGATATGATATTGAAATAAACTTGAACTTGAACTTGAACTTGAACACTTAGAGAATCGGAATCGGACGATTTGAAACTATCTAAGATTGGAATCTGTCGATTCCAATCTTCTTAAGGATTGGTTCAAAACTTGACCGGCGGTTGCCTGCCGGTTCTGGGTGGTTCAACCGGAATAAACAATAGCCAACCGCCCTGAATCAGCAGGCAACCGCCGGTTCAGTTTTGAAGCCGCCCCTTGGGTAGAGCGGTCAGACACTAGTTTAAAAAGCATAGAAATTGATGCCAAGTAAAATTTTGTTTTCAAATAAAGCCTTGGGTTAGTTTTGCTGTTAAAAACTTGTGTGTGGTCTGATGAAATATCATGATATTTTGAATTGGTAGATCATGACCTGCCATGGCCAGTAGTGTGTATATCCTTAGGCAAGATATCCATTCCCAATTGGGCAATTACATTATCAACCTGATGCAATATTGGGAAGCTGTTAGGGATAAAACTATAATGTAAGTTAATAAATCATAATAAATGAACTTGCTTTCTTGTTATTTTGTTGTGTAGGTTAACATAGCAAGGATGTTAGTAGATGAAGGATTTGCCGAGTACATCAGTCCGCCTCCTGGATACATTCCAAAACAGCCCCCATCGTCTGCTGCATCTGTATCTTCATCAGAAGGGGGCACTGGGGGAAGGAGTCCTGAAACGTCAAAAAACGCTGCAAGACAATCTGTGCAAGGTACAGTTGGTTCATTTTAATCATGGCAAAGTCGATCCTTAAACGGTTTTTGAAGTCCCATTTAATGTTGTAGAGTATAATAGCTGCGACAATAAATAATATCATGATCTTCATTATTGTCAGGCTGCAGTAGAACTGTTTAGCAACTTGCTACTTAGACCATAAAACAAAAGTTTATTGATTTATCGGCTCGTTATGGTGATAGCAAAATGCTTAGACTGCAATAAGGCCCCACTAGATGGAAAAAATTGTCATTTTTAAAGTTTTAAAATCCAAACTACAGATTCTAAAACCTGCATAAAGGCCTGAAATGGTTTGGTTGGTGCACTCGACAAACGATTTCTTATCATAAAGAATCTAAATATGGGACATTACTCTAATGTAAGGAATTGTTAAGGCAAAGTTCTGTTTGTAAGATGTTTGATTAACAATTCACACATACTTGTTTAGTTACCGGTGTTTGATGAGTTGAGAGCCGTAACATGACTAAAATGAAAATCGTTGATTAAAGGCTGAGCTGCCAACAAACGATATTACGAGTGTTCTGATTGGTTGAAAGTACAACCTTTTATTAATTCTCCTTACTATCATTGGAGAAATTGTGACTTGATCAGTGTAAACAATCAAGATTTCCCCTACTTTTTGATTATTTTACTTGATTTTGTTGTGATCCCTGCCGACTTGCACAAGGGCAAAATCAAACGTTCATACACAACAAATCTCATGACCTCTATATTGTGTGTACGTGACTGTTTAGTAGTAGAATAAATAGTATCTTTAGATCAGGGTTGCAATACAGTAGAGCTCATATGTTGCCATGATGGTTTGTTACAACCCAAGTTGAATTTATTGTAACTGTTTATGAGGTGTCATTGCTACCACGACCAAATGGACAAAGTTATGGATGATATTGACTAAAAACATGAAAGCTTAGGGTTGCATGCTCCCTTTTTGGAAGTGAGCATGCAAATTTTGGAAATTAATACTGATTATGTGTTTATTATCATGAATCTGTTTTATAAAGGGCAATCTCAACATCAACCAAGCCAAACACAGCCGAACACTAATCCAACAGAATCCATGGCGGATGGGAAATCCAAAAGTGCACCTCCTGCAGTCAGTGCCCCTCCTGGCTTAGAAGCAATATCTTATCAGCAGAATATATATCAAGATCACTCTAAGAAAACTCAAGATTCTGCCATCACTAGAGTACCCCCTGGCTTTGTGACATCTCAACAGCAAAATCTCTTGACGAAAAATCTAGGTTCTAAAGCAAAGCGTGCAGGTGGAAGTGGTGTGAGTATTGGAAGACTAAGTGTAGAAGCAATGGAGAAAGCTTATGCGACAAAGAGTGCATCAAGTGCGAGAAGTATTGGTCAACAAAGTGGTGGTAGTAGCAACAAACGACAGGATCTGCAAGTAGAAGGAGATGCTACTCGCGTTCCTGCACCCATAGTCAAGGCAAAACCAGGCATGACATTGGCCCAATCTATCGCAGCTCAAGCAGCTGAAGGTTTCCATGATGATGCTAAGAGCACCATATCTGACAGAAGCTCCAAGTCCTCAAAGACACCTCGAGGTTCATTGCCTTCAATGCATGATCCAAAGAGGCAAGATCAGAGGTTGCATGATCATCCACAAGAACATAGCTCTGGTGTCAAACCAAAACAGCAGAAACAGCAATATCCAAAGCTAACACCACGACAGCTGAAAACAACCACCAACGACAGCCTTCTCCTGGCAATGTCTCACATCCTCAACCCAAGCGAATTCTATGTCCATCTGATATCGGCTGATATTTGTAAACTGGACTACATCCAGGTTGAACTGCAAGACACTTATGAGAATCTGACCATTGAGTTTCCTGACTTTGAGCCTGATGTTGGCATGACCTGTGTGTCCAAATTTTCTGCTGATAATATGTGGTATCGAGTGCTGATTGTAGATATGATGGAAACCCAGGAACCAATTGCGGTTGATGTGAGTGCAATGTAATTTATCATTATTTAAACCATTCAGACTGTGTTCTCGTTGGTTAAAATTAAAATTCTCTTTCATCTCTTGAACTGTAATATATTGGGGAAATAAATGTACCGTTTGAAATATCAGACATTACAAAACTTGTTGTGATTGGCTAGGCAAGCCAGAATTTCATGTTTTCATCCAATCAGGATCAAAAATTATTATATTTACACTCCCAACTTTTTTGAATTAACACAACCAAACCATCAAATCAATAGATTGGCTCAATTAGAATGGGTTGTATTATGGTGAGGGAAGCCTATTGACTAGTGAAATAACTTGTTAGGCTGCGATCACATAGAAGTATACGGTATTCGCTCTATGCTATTCGATGGCTATATGTTATACAGGCATGGCGAGCTATTCGTTTTTATCAAATAGTGCCCTGTTATGCAACCCGGTAGCATCAAATTCATGTGTTCGATTTATTCTATACGTAAGCCCAAGTAAAATCGTACACCGTATATCTGAATACTTCAATAGTATAGTTTTATGTGATCTTAGCCTTAGGGCTCTTGTCACACAGTAACATAGGTCTAACCCACTATTGTTTTGATTACACATTTTTGTTTGGTAGAAGTGCGTTCAATATGTTATCCATGCTGTTGTATATGTTATGTGTACGTTTAATTCGTTATCCATACGGTGGTGTCCGTTTGGCACACGTTCAGTATTTACAACTTTTGTACGTTAGTCGTACGTTTTGGATCTATACGGTGATGTGTGACAGAGTCCTTATACTGAGCCACTCATTTATTATAGTTAATTATCTGTTATGTATTTTTTCCATTTCTCAGGATTTTCCATTTAGATCAAAACACTCATGATTCCCTGCAGGAATATACCATCACAATAATTTCACTTCTATAAGCTTTTGGCTTTCTTTTTAAAAGTGTGTGATCCCATCAGTTCTTGGAGTGTAAAATTTCCATTTTGAAGCTTAGCTTCCAATGTCCTTAGTGGGGCAGACTGTGTGGACAAATCTAGTGAAAGTTTTAAAAGTTATATTATGCATCAGCAGGGTTATGAATAAAAAGCATTTCATCACCATACCAAAATTGTAGTATAGACTTTCCCAATATTGATTTTTACAGCAAACTACAGATGACGATCCAAGTAGGATGAAGTTCAAGAAAACACTGGTGGCCAAGGTGCTGTTTTTGGACTTTGGCAACACTGAATGGGTAGCTGCATCTGGGATCAAGCCGCTGGCCAATGTCTGCTTTGATCTCCCTGCTCAAGCTATCAAGTGCTGTCTGGCACATGTACAACCCGAGGATCCATCTAAAATACCCAACTACAATCATGGTAAGATTGTATTTATTTAAAGATATTATTCTTGACTTGACTTGACTTTATGTTTGTGTTTAATAAAAGCATGTTCTCAAAAGTCAAAAAAATTCACTATATGTATGCATGTTTGTCCTGTATTTCTGGGAAAAGGGATACATTTTTTCAGCTTATCCTGTCTGCGATATTTGAGAAATAGGGGTGTTTTGCATCCTCAAAATGAGAAAACAAAAGTGGGTTTTTGGGAAGAAATGAATCACAAAATTAGGAATGGGTGTAAACGGTATTTTTGAAATTAAAAAAAATGCATGGATATAATTTCAAGCCAATATGTTCTCATCTTTGAGGACAAACAGGGTTAAAAGGTAAACCATATGTCCTTGAAATGGAATGTAATAGGGACTCATTTTGAAGTTTTCAAATAGGTTGGGTTTCACCTTTGGACCCAGAATAAAAGGTCAAAAATATCATTTCGAAATCAAAATATAGAATTTTAAACTTTAATTTTTATAGGTTTGTCATTTTCAAAATGATAATTGTAAGTCAGAAAAATCAGAAATGAAGCACCTTTTGCATTTGGACCAGTGTTTTAAAAGGTTACTATGCAGGCATTATGCAATACAGTATTTCTATTGTCAATACATGAAGCTCCTTTCACACATTCCCGATTCACCACTACAATTGATATCAGTTTTATAGGCAATGTACTAGGACCCTTGTATGTGCCACCAACAATTGCCACAATTTTAAAGTCTATGTTAAGGGCCCTGTCGACCCTTTGTTTTCAGAAATAGTTTTTGCTCTGTAACTCAGCACCAGATAATTAAATCCAAAAAAATATATATTTCTAGAAGCAGATTTGCATACGGTACTGAACATGATGGTGAGGATGATTTTGGACCAAAATGTGTAAAAGGTCCAACAATCAAGTTTTTGGGCCTACAATTTTACAGGAAAGCTAACTAAATTTTGGTTTGGTAAAATTTCGAACCATTTTACTTTTTACAACCTAGAAATCAATATCTAGGAATTCATTTCTCAAATTTTTTGATATTTATCGTACAGTTTTTGATATTTATCGTACAGTTTTTGAGATATATTGTCAAATATTGGTCCAAAAATGTCAAAAATCCCACTGCTGTTACCATTTTTGGCAAAACATGACACTTTTTGACCTAGTTTTGGCAATATAAATTGAAAATAATAATTATTGAAGCTGGTTTCAGAGTTTCATGTTGTAGATGTAGCGATGGTAAATGGCCAGGGTATGGTAAATACAAAATTGTAGCCATGCTGTAGAGCATGATTGTAATGACCTGATGTTCCTACCAGGTTGAATTTACTCTATTGTCAATTGTCTGATGGTCGCAACGACACATCGTTTTTAGTTGGAATAACGGCAATATGCAATGTGTTGTGCTACATTACAACAACTCAAAATTGCAAATGCTTGGTCGTCTGCTGTAAATACAAGCTTGGTCGTCTGCCGAACGACAACTGTACTACTCTGAAACGACCTTTAATCTATCATTAATTAGAAACTGATGTTTTGATTCATGAATATTGTGTGATAAAATAATGTTTCTTACAATCAAAACTCCAAACAGCATCGATCAAGGCCGTGGACAAGTCCATGTTATATTGGCGATATAAAGGTCAGGAGGTCGTTAAAACAATTTCTTGCTATTGCGAGTTATGTGACAGGAAAGTGTACAATTTAAAAAGTTTTGAGGCACATATGCAAAGCAGGTCACACAAACAGATGGAGATTGATGTTAAAGTGGGCACCCTCAAACCTGTTAAGGCTACTAGCGGTTGGTATAATCATTTGATGGCAGATAATGAGAGAAGATATCATGTGCTTTCTATCATCATGCATTTATTCCTATGGGATTGTTTGTATAGGAAATTAGGTCATTTTAAAGTAGCTGTCATAAGGTTGTATAGTTGGCAGCTTCAGCAGACAACCATGAATTTGCAATTTTGAGCTTATTGTGATCTAGCACGCACATTGCATATTGCCGCGATGGTCTGTCATTATAAAAGTTTTATATAATTCAGTTCAATTGTGTCCTTGCGACCAACATTTCAAGTTAATCAATTTATCGTCTTGTTCTTGCCGCAAAAGTTTTCAAGTTCATGTTTGCACACTTGAAATTGTTGATGTCTTGCTGGTCGTGCGACCACCACAGCAGACACTCTGAAACCCGTTTAAGAATAGTAAATTAGTTTGTGATGAAATGATCCTGTTGTATCCTTGCATTTTAGACATGTTTCTATTCTAACTACTTGCTTAATTTCCTATACAAACAATTCCATATGAAGCAGTGCATGATGGGAAGTTCACAATCTCTTCTCTTGCAGAGAATTGTGCAAATATTTCTTTAATTGCTTTGTGCATTTTGCTTAGAGAAAATGTTTTCACCAAAGTTTGTTTCTTCCATCGTGTATGCATGATTTATCCACACCAGCCATAATAACTGTCTGGTTTGCAGCAAACTAACTCATGAATTTTGATTCATTATTTTCATCATTTCAGTACACATAATTATTTTATGCCCTCTTTCATACTTAATAGGTCCATCAAAGTAAATTCTTAACCCTAATACAAAACCTAAACCCCAACCTATTCCCAACATAAATTCTGATTATAACCCTTTACCTTAACCTTACCTTACCTTGACTATAACCCTAACCTTAACCGTAGCCCTTAATGCTGCTTTCATACTAATTGTCGCTTTGCAGCTTTGCAGCTATGTCGCTTGTTATGTTTCACACTTTTGTAGCTTTGCAGTTTTGTCGCTTTGTTGCTTTACCGCTTCATGTCGCTCCCAAAGTTGAATTCATTTCAACTCGAAAAATCTTGTCGTGCGACAAAATTTTCCCGATACCAATTATCTTAGCAACATGTAGCTTTGCCGCTACGACAACTGGAAGCGGCAAGTTTTTTCAAAAAATATACGTCACGCAGCGACAAAGCTGCAAAACTACATGAGTATGAAAGCAGCATAACAGTAACCCTAAAATATTGGGCAACACCCACATGCACTTTATCACTCAAGTGCTGTACCTTTTGTAAAATTATTATTTTATTATGTT
Organism: Ophiothrix spiculata; assembly: GCA_000969725.1. Taxonomy (NCBI): domain Eukaryota; kingdom Metazoa; phylum Echinodermata; class Ophiuroidea; order Amphilepidida; family Ophiotrichidae; genus Ophiothrix; species Ophiothrix spiculata. The sequence goes on along the minus strand of JXSR01S016323.1, from coordinate 279 downwards.
TACCATTGTAACTTATGTTTTATTTATTCTACATTTAGTGTTTTGGAATATTCAGCTAAATAAGGAGAAGTTTTTTATTTATATTGTTCTATAGTTGTATGTCTGTGCACTTAGGTGTGGCTTTTGCACCCTTAAGCTAGTCCAACAAACACAAAACAATCAATATCAGAAACATGAAAAATTATACCACCGAACTTTTTCATCAAAAGCTGAATGAGGTTGATTGGTCCAAAGTTTATGACTCTAAAAATTTAGAGACTGCCTGGGGTATTTTTAAGA
>JXSR01S016322.1:18572-31071 GCA_000969725.1 Ophiothrix spiculata | reverse complement strand
TTCTCCTATACAAATGTGTGTATTGCATTTCTTTTGTATATTATTGTTTTCAAAAAGTAAAATCTTAAAACGCGTTTTTCAGGACTGCGCGCAGTGTCATAACATACTAGTAAGCCCATTGTCAGAATATCAGACATTCCTAAATACATTTACGCTGCTGTCTCTGTTTCGACTAGATTTGATATAAGAAAATCTATTCAGTGCATATTTTTTTTGTATCATGTTGTCAAGTACATATTGTCTGTTATATCATAGACATGCTCTAAATGTAACATTTCACAATAACTTTTGTGTCCTGTGTCATACGTAAGGGGAAAAAGAAAAAAGATGAGAGGAAAGGAAAGAAAAGAAAAGATAAAAACAATAGAGAGAGAGAGAGATAGAAAAATGAGGATAAAAAAAGAAAAAGGACAAAATAAATCAAAATGAAGAGAGGAGCACCAACCAGTTTTATATGCAAGATGAAGCTCCCGAGAAGAAAACTTAAAATGGCGTGTTTTGCACTTTGAAATTTCAAAATGTTCTATCTTCTGAGGGGGCACATTCCCCTACACATTGTTTGTCGTTTGAAAAAAGTGTCAACTTGTACCATGAATGATACAAAAAGATATGCACCAAATGGCGTGATTTACACTTTGAAATTTCAAAATTTTCTATCTTCTGAGGGGCCAAATCCCCCTCAGACACCCCTACACATTGTTTATCGATTGAACAAAGGTGTCAACTTAAAGCATGAATTACACAAAAAGATATGCACCAAATGGCGTGATTTGCACTTTGAAATTTCAAAATTGTTCATCTTCTGAGGGGGCACATCACCCTCAGACACCCCTACACATTGTTTATCGATTGAAAAAAATGTCAACTTAAAGCATGAATTACACAAAAAGATATGCATCAAATGGCGTGATTTGCACTTTGAAATTTCAAAATATTCTCTCTTCTGAGGGGGCACCCCCCCCCCCTCAGACACCCTCTACACATTGTTTGTCGATTGAAAATAGGTATCAACTTGAACCATGAATTACAATAAAAGATATGCACCAAATTGCGTGATTTGCACTTTGAAATTTCAAAAGTTTCTATCTTCTGAGGGGGCACATCCCCTCAGACACCCCTACAAATTGTTTGTCGATTGAAAAAAGAGTCAACTGGAACCATGAATTACACAAAAAGATATGCACCAAATGGCGTGATTTACGCTTTGAAATTTCAAAAGTTTTTTTTTCTTCTGAGGGGGCACATCACCCTCAGACACCCCTACACAATGTTTATCGATTGAAAAAAGTGTCAACTTAAAGCATGAATTACACAAAAAGATATGTACCAAATGGCGTGATTTGCACTTTGAAATTTCAAATTTGTCTATCTTCTGAGGGGGATGTGCCCCCTCAGAAACCCCTACATAGTGTTTGTCGATTTAAGAAATTGCCAACTTGAAGTATGAATTAGACAAATGTCCCTGGCCAAGATACATTTGGCAATGTGTCGCGTAACTGGGGGAGGACATTGTTCAATTTTGCTGGGGGCGCCAAAATTAAGTTGTGCCCCCCTGGTTGCGAATTCCTGGATACGCCCCTGCAGTATGGAACCACAAGGAACTGAAGGTTGCGTTCTCTTACGAAATTGGTACGAAGCCATAGCGATATTTGCTTTGCTTCAAATTTCTAGACGAATGCGATTGTTATCTCAGAGCATAACTAATTGAGTCGGTTAGTTAATTAGACCTGTAAATCTGAGGCTTCAGTTTATGTTTTAGAGACTTTTAAACCATTAAATTTGCAACAGTCTCAAATTTCGGGTTTGATTGTTAAATATTATGTTAAGATAATATAATTGGTTGTTTTTACCGGTAAACAAAATGTATTTTCCCATGATTTGCAATTTACTTAAATGAAATTTCTAGACAAAAGGGTGTAAATCTCTTACGAAATCGGAATGAAATCATAGCAATTTTTGCTTTGCTTCAAATTTCTAGACGAATGCGATTGTTATATCAGAGTATAACTAATTGCAACTCCAAATAAATAAGAATACATATCAAATTAAGTCGGTAAGTTAATTAGACCTGTAAATCTGAGGTTTCAGTTTATGTTTTATGGACTTTGAAACCATTAAATTTGTAAAATGTTAATTTAAGATTGTTAAATGTTAATTTAAGGGGAGGCAGTGGTCCCAGAATGTGAAAATGTGCTATTTTGGCCATTTTTGTTTTTTTTACAATTTCAAATAACACACAATTTCAGCTTTCATTTGCTTTTTATTTGACTTCAATCGGACCATCCGTTCAGATTTTATGGCAATTTCAATGGAAGGAAGTCTCGCAAAATTTATTCAAAATACTGTTTCTCCTATACAAATGTGTGTATTGCATTTCTTTTGTATATTATTGTTTTCAAAAAGTAAAATCTTAAAACGCGTTTTTCAGGACTGCGCGCAGTTTTTCTCGGAAACCGTTCATCTGATTTACATAAATCTTGGTGAGTATCTTTTAATTAGGCAGATTTAACTTATTATAAAGAGAAAAGCTTTAAAAAATCCCATTTTTTTTTCGTGAGACAGGTTTTCGTATTTATTTTTTTCCGATTTGCGTAATTTGTGAAATTACGTATCCCTGGTATGCGCTGTTCGAAAAAAAACTTTCATTTTTTTCTTTTTATAATATTTTTAATTAATAATATTTTAAAAAGATATATGTACAAAAGAGGAAGTTCAAAATCATTTCGGAACATATCAAAAAACTGCGCGCAGTGATATCCTTTAAAAATCCAATATGGCAACCGTTGCCATGGCAACGGATGAAGCGACATACGTAAAAATGTAGTATAATGAATTCTACACTCACAATATATCATCTCACCAAATATGAAGTTCATTGAATGTGTATTTTAGAAAATCACCTTTGGGACCACTGCCTCCCCTAAGATAATGTAATTGGTTGCTTTTACTGGTAAACAAATGTATTTTCACATGATTTGCAATTTACTTAAATGAAATTTCCAGACAAAAGGGTGTAAATCAGATTACAGAGTATACTCGACTGCAGTCTAAAGCTAATTGGTTATTGGCAATGATAGTAGTTCGAACAAAATACTGTAAATAACCACCTCACTTAATCTGGTGTATCTTGATTAATAGCTGTTTTCAAGTCATTGAAACAAATGTTTACAACTTTTTATTATAAACGACGTAAACGTTACCTAAAAATATTAAGAACTTGAGATCTACATGTGTGATGGTGTCTGACTGCCTTTGCATCCCGTCGGGATTACAAGTTTAGGCGTCATCAAACGTTTTAATGAGGTGAAAGTTTCATTTTACCGAATATCCTGGTTGGTAGAAAAAACCTCTTAAAACAAATTAAGGTGGTTGCGTCCCTAGTAAAACCCCTGGGGAAATTAGGGGTGACTAAAACCTAGGCTAGGTCCGGGGTTCGACGAAATCTGAAGGGACTTATGACAGTTTTTGTTTGTTTATGGTTGTTAAAATATTGTTGATGTTAGATATTTGTTTCATTACAAAACTCTATCAAACTATAATTTTTTTATTGATGGTGCTAATCTGAAGTTACTACTAAGTTCCCTGAGTAATACAAGAACAATAGGCAAAATTAACAGTTTGAGTATATTTATTTACTCAAACTGTACTCAACACTGTCATGACTGTACTCCATAGAATATTCAGGAGGTATAAGACAAACAAGCACCCTAGAAAAGGATACTATGCATACTTACTTAAGCATGTACAAGGTAATGAAAGAAGAAGTTTAAGACGTGTGTCTAGAACAACAGTTACATTTTACAACTAGTGGCATAATTATAGTATTTATTAGAGATTCGATTTTCAGATTTTTTCGGGAAAAAATAAATTAAAATCTGTAGTGCCAGTGCTTGCAACAAGTTTCAAAAATTTAAAATATTTTCAGTTTTACAATATAAGGCGGACGGCAAATAACGCAAAAACCCTAGTTGAATAAATAAGCTTTTGTTCCTAATAGGCAAATATTCTTACTAGGATACTCCCTTCTCGTTTACAGAATTTGATTTGAAACTGTAAAATGTGAGATATACTTTTAACGAGTCACGTATATTTTTATGACGGATATAACGACATAACGACAATCAAAACGATACATCGCACTTGAGTGTGCACTAAGAGGATAATCTTAAATATGAAATCAGACATATACCCGAGAGTCAAACAGACATGTGGTAATTTGATACTCAAATGTTTCATCTTCGTTTTGTCTATTTTACGTGGGCAGCTAACCTTGAGTTTATAGAAATTAAATCAGATGTATCATGAAAAAATTTACATATTCAATTACAACACCTCAAGACTCAAAACTAAAGTGATCCTATCGCAAACATTCTACATCTTTATTTGTTTTCAATTATTTCTCACTAAATTTCAAAGTTAAAAGTAAGTTTCAAATTGGCTCTGATTGTTTTATCTTGCTTAAAACAAGATATCATCTTTACTTCTAATAAATTATTTACTTGTTACAAATTCCTGTTTCTTCTGGCATAAATAAGATAAGCAAGATCAAAAGCAACGTCGATTCGACTGTTTCATTCACATGCATGGCGAAGGTGAATAATTACATCCTTTAGCTAAATATTGCCAGCATCTGATAAATTTAGGGTTTCGTATTTCACTTCATAATGTCAAGTCTGGCCGGTTGGTCGAGTGGATTTTCCATGTGCTTCGTAATGTATGAGTAACCCGCACCGAGTAGAGTAGTGGCAGATGCAGTGGAAACTATTTTTCTTTCCATGATAATAAATCTGATTCGTATTTTCTGAGCATTTACTTTTAACCTGTTCGCCTTTTTTCGTTTTTTATTTATGAAAATAAAATGAGAGCAAATCTCTGTCATGTACTATGATGCGTTTAAATATAAAAGTTGCAACAACAATTACTACATTTAAAATGTTGCTTATGCACTAATATCACACCATATCTTCATCTGGATTTGATTCTAGGAATACATTTATACGTTATTGAATGGATCTTGTTAAATGGCAAATGACCGTTTTTGCCTCAAGGATTCCTATTAAATGACCATCGAGACCTCTCAATCGATGTTTAAGTAGCCACCTGATAGAAAGCACATGACAATGACAGTCTTTGCCTCGCAGACTTGTACATAACTACTGTCAGTAACCAACTCAGATATACGTTACTTCGTGCTTTGACAAAGTCCTGGAATAGAGTACCAAAATTAAAAATAAAATACATGTTCAGATTAATATTAAGCGTATACATTTTCTTTTATTTCAATCCAAAAATACAATATTGAATCGAAAATGTAAAAGTGTATCCCTTAAATCCCATCAGAACCTTGACAATAGCACTAAAGCTAAACCCCATCTTATCTAACCTCATGACCTATAACCGTAACTTGACACTAGCCTTAAAACTATTAATAAACCATTGCTTTATAAGTTTAGATGGGACATTAATTTCACTTGGTTTAAAATAGCTATATTTTAAGTCTTCCAACTGCTTTTATGCAAATCTTGACGCATATTTTGCCTTCATCTAACATGCATACAATGAGTAGGTAGTTCTTTTGTTATGTTTCATTATGTATTGTGGCGTCATAACATAAGCCCATTGTCAGAATATCAGACATTCCTATATACATAAATTTACGCTGGTGTCTCTGTTATCATGCTGGTTCTATTGTTATCGTTTAGAGTTTCGACCCGATTTGATGTAAGAAAATCTATTCAGTGCATATTTTATTTGTATCATGTTGTCAAGTACATATGTGACCGTCCAGCCCAAACCAGCAATAAATGCCAGCTCTTGTCATTTTCACTTTTTTAATTATTTGCAAAGACCATGCTCTAAGGATTAAAATGACACCGTAATGAACTTCACACGATTTCCAGAAGTCAAGTTATGGTCCGTCAAGGGTTGTCAGGGAGTAAAACGTATAACTGAGATAAACACGTTCAAAGATTTGAAAGTCCTATATTTTCTGTTGACCGTCTTAAGAATATGCCAATTTATTTCACATTTCATATCATTTTTTGAAATGAACTTTGCTGGTATTTTGTAGTAAGCACTAGGATTGTGAATCTGTCAAAAAATCAATTTCGGCAAATTATGACCTTGACATATATTTTAATCTGTAGCGCAAAATGAAGTTTCTGGCATTTACTGCTCATACGGGCTGGAAGGTCACATATTGTCTGTTGTATCATCTCACCTGATCTCACCTGATGTCTCGGGCTCTATAGCCCGGGGGGTGGGGGGTACTCAGGTTTCAGTTTGGTACGGACGAGCGGCCGGAGTTTTCGACTACCACCCGTTTTGTAAACCTGAGGAAGCAAAAAAATGCTACCCATACGTAAACAATTTGACTTTAACAACAGTTATTAAGACCATTCAATGCATTTTTACAATGTAAATTACACTTCAAAAGCCCAATTTGGCAACCGATATGTAAACCAAAGGAAAAATTGGTCAAAAAATGGTTATTTTTGAAAAATGCAACCGTTATGTAAACCATTTTTCAAATTTTTGAGGGGCCTTTGGTAAACCTGGGAGGTTAAACATGCAACCGTTCTCGGCCGCGCGTCCGTACACCCATCTTTCCACTAAGTACCCCCCGGGCTCTGTAGTTAGGCACTAAAGCCTATTATTGCCCCGCTTGGCAACAAAAATACACTGCATTGTACTTGGAGGGAGTTTATAAGCTTATTATTTGGTGTCTCTTAGGGCCCAGACCTTATGAGTAGATGTCATACCAACTGGATAATGCTGCATCCACTGCATTCTTGAATTCATTGACTGAATTAGCACACACAGCTTGATCTGGAAGTCTGTTCCATGGCGTAATCACACGATGAGTGAAGGAGTTCTTTCTGATGTCCAGTCTCGCATGCTTCTTTTGTAATTTCATGCTATTACCTCGTGTACTGACTGCCTCATTTCCCATTACAAAATTACAAAAAATGATTCCTTCTGAACATCATTAACTCCATGCATGATCCTGTAAACCTGTAATAAGTCGCCTCTTAGCCTTCTGTAGGTTGGAATTCTAAGTGCTTCTAATCTTTCAGGATATGATAAATCCTTCAAACCAGGTACAATCTTTGTAGCTCTTCTTTGAACTTTTTCCAATAATTCTTTATCTTTATGCAGCACTGGACTCCAAATGCAATTTGCATATTCAAGATGCGGTCGGATCAGTGTTTTCTAGAGTATGCAAAACATGTCAAAGGACTTGTTAATGACACCAAGGATTCTATTTGCTCTGGATGCTATTAAACCAATGTGCTTGCTGAACTTAAAAGATGGGTCGAACAGAACACCAAGGTCATTTTCTTCATAGACATGCTCTAAATGTAACATTTCACAATAACTTTTGTGTCCTGTGTCCAAACTTGAATTGAAAAACTAATAGTTTAAATGCTTCAAAAACCTATTGTTCTTTTGGAACATGCAACTGCATCTTTTATCCTCTTTCAGCTTCTATAGACACTTTTACATTCCAAAAATGAATATGTTTGTATATTATTGTTCTCTTGGTATGCGAGTGCACATTCTATGTCATACATGTTAAGATTGTACAACATTAAAGGCAAATATATAGTGATCCTATATGGAAACTTCACAAGTATGTTTAGTGGTTTGGAGATTTAATTTCCCTGATTCTTTCTTGATTTACATCAATGATGACACCACCTGACTCTGTAGAACACTGAAATGGCGATTGCAACTTTCGAATTAACCTTTTATATAAATGTTTAATGGTATCATCGCAAGATGGTTGCATTATTCGGTATATATACATTGACATGACGTCATTTTGTCTTGTGTAACTTTGTCTTGGCCTTTATAAGAAAGCCTTTAGTAGTATTCCTGATTTAAATCAATCTAGTGCCGAGCTACCACCATATTTTGCCGAGGTTTTCAGGTGAGTATTCTATCTACATTAACCCTCGTCTTCCTGAGCCCCCCCCCTTTTTCTTTCTTGTAACGCGTTCCTGAGGGATTGGAGTGGTTACCACCCCATTGCCTGTGATTTTGAAATTTTATTTTTATATTGTTTGGTACTATATTAAAGGGTAGGGTCTCCTCTTTCCATTGATACCAAGGTCATGAGAATCGGTAGAGGTTACGTAATTATGACGTCACAAAGTATTTTCCGGTTCGAAAAAATCGACTTTGGGCAAAAATGGCCACTATTTTCAAAAATCGTTATAAAAGTTCTAAAGGTCCAATTTTCGTCGGGTTTTTTGCTAATAAATGAAGGAATCGACAATTTTAACATGTCATGTTAGACATGTCATGTAACAAGTCCATATCATGCAGATATGTTTCAAAATGACGATTTAAAATTTTCGAAGTGGCAACCACCCCCTACCTTCGGCCTACCATAAAACCCCACCTTAGGTGGTACCCCCGATTTTTTTCATCAAAATGACCGCACTTTTTTTATTTTGCGTTTTGGTGCAATCGGCGATCATCCGTTAGGGGGGGGGGGGGCGGTAACCACCCCCCTAAGGAAGACGAGAGTTAATATAGAACATCAAACCTTGACAACGTTAAATTTTACCTCTTTGACATCAGATACTGATAAAGTTAAACACTTATTTAAACAATTAAGCACCTGCAAATGTACATGAATAGAGGTGATAGTCGGTGTATCCATTTACTATTAAAGCATATTATGAACAGAAGCCCTTATACTTCATGAGAAAATAAATTGGAAATACTTATCCCATGGCCCGATGCAAAGGTTAAACTTTTTACTCCTAAATAGCATGCGGTTTGTATGTTCACGTAAAAGTGTGAAATGAAATCCTTTACTCAGAAAAGACCGATTTTAAGTGTTTTTTTTTTCAACTTAAAATTCAATTTAAGCTACTAACTTCGGACAGCAATTCATTTATATTTGTACATGGTTTAAGTCTCTTCTTTAATTTTCTGATCCTTAATCAAACATTTGGAAAAATCTATGGATACCATGTCAAAGGATTGATCATATTTTCAAAATATTAACCTAAAACAATCAATGGTTCTTGTTTGACTTTAAATTAGCAAACATTTATTTAAAATTCCTAAAACTTATTTGAAAATTAGATCTCCTCGAACGAAATTGTTGCTTTGCCACTGCCCAAACACGAAACCTTCGAGCAGACGCCCAAAAAGTTAATACTCTTTGTGTTTGAAAAGAAATACTAAGTGACGGAAGAAAGATGAGAAATATTATGAAATATGGATTAATATGACAACCATGACAAGATGCGTTACCATGGCTACCGGCAGTACAAATAGAGAGTTTTACGTCCCATTTGAATATCACCATGAATTATACAAGGGTACAACATAGGGTAACGGGGAATATAACGAGCATATTTGCTATATCTGTTACACTTTAATACGACGGATAAGAAACAGGTATGAAAACATATGCTATTACGTAGGGTGCGTTAGTTCAATACGATACGTAGGTAAAGAGCAATGAGGATGAGACTCAATGTACTCAATGAAGCATCTCAAGGTTTTAAAGAACTGGCTGATCCACTTCTTGTTTAAATATCTGCTGTTGACATTCCCTATGTACGAGTATTATGAACAAAACCTCTTAAGATCTTGATTAAACGGAATGCATGGAATATTCAATGACAACATTTATTCAAAAATGTAAGTATTCAAATTAGAGGGACGCAAAAATAAAGTAAAAGAAGAAACCAAAGCTCCTTATCAACAACAAATCCGTTCACGATATCTGATCGGAAAAAAATAGTCATTGTGAAATATTGGTGTAACCAATCATGCAATGCAGCATAACGGTAAAATACTTCTGATCATAAAGCAGCAACATATACATCTGGCTGCTTTTGATTTACCAACTTGAACATTTTTGTGAATATGAATTTTGATTGAACTAATTCGATGATTCGGTCGAACCAATTAAGATTACAGAAATGATCTTGAATGTTTTACGTGTATAGATATCATTTGTATTATTCTTATTGCAGACATTGAACGGGGTTTGCCTTTTCATTTTATAATTTTTCATAACATGAAAGCAATCGTTGTCTTTTTCCTATTGTATTGTATTGAAACTCGTGAATTGGAACACATTACGGCTGGTGTTTGTCTGCTTATGAATGCAATATCTTTCAATTAGAATATTTGTGAAATTATCACGTGTCACCTTTGTAATCACCCATTTTTAATATTGTAATTGCTTGATTCAAAACACTTGTTGAAATCTCAATAATTGATTAATCAAATTTATTTTAAGTTTCGGTAAAGTTATATGTTAAAAGTCATTCAAATAACATTCCCTCTAAAAAATACAAATCTTAGGAAAATAAGGGAAATTTGTTTTTATTATATCGACCTTTACTGGATGCTCTTCAGAATTCCAAAAAACGTTGTTGTTTTTTTACCCTGCCGAAAGCCTTCGGCAGGGTATTGTTTTTGACAAGTTTCTTTACCCTGTCGTCGGACCCTTCCTTGGGGGTCAAAGGTCAATGAAGAGGTCAAATTTTCAACTTTGTCCGATTTCGACGTTTGAGTTGTCAAATTGTTCGTCTTGTACCAACGATCAAAAGTGTCCATGGTGACCCCATCGCCCGACCCTTCCATGGGGGTCAAAGGTCAAAAGAAAGGTCAAATTTTCAATTTTGTCCGATTTCGACGTTTGAAATGTCAAATTGTTTGTCTTGGGCCAACGATCAAAAGTGTCCACGGTGACCCCATCGCCCGACCCTTCCTTGGGGGTCAAAGGTCAAAAGAAAGGTCAAATTTTCAACTTTGTCCAATTTCGACGTTTGAGATGTCAAATTGTTTGTCTTGGTCCAACGATCAAAAGTGTCCACAGTGACCCCATCGCCCGACCCTTCCTTGGGGTCAAAGGTCAAAAGAAAGATCAAATTTTCAACTTTATTCGATTTCAATGTTTAAGGTGTCATATTGTTTGTCTTGAACCAGCGGTCAAAAGTGTCAATGCTGACCCCATAGCTCGACTTTTCTCTGGGGGTCTAAGGTCAAAAGAAAGGTCAAATTGTCAAATCACCTCCAAGGGAAAAAAAAGAGGCAGGGTCCGTGTCACTGCATTGACACAGTCCTATCTAGTTGTTTTTGTTTGTTTGTTTGTTTTCTCTCCGTGTGCTTTGCAATGAGACTTATTGCTTACCTGGGAACTATAAGGGAGCTAAATTTTTAAGCAAATAGTTTACTAGTTGCCCCCTTTTTAGACCTCATTATGATCATTTGTACATGGGTATAAGTATTCTTATGCACAATACTATCCTACTATATTAATGAATAAACGTAGCTTCTTTGAATTGTTCTCAAGGCTGTTATGACTTGGAAAAGAGATAAACCAACTCTAAAGCCAGTCATAGTCTTTTTTTAAGTAGGCAAGACGATTTTTTTATTTCTTCACATGTCTTTGCGTGGATAACTGATGGATAACCAACGAAGAAAGTAGGTTATGGCTAAAACAACCGATACTCTGCACACGCAGAATGTAAAGGTTTTATTGTTCATCGGAACTCACTCGGTAAAATGAAATGTCGTACATTGATTTTCAAACTAGTTTTGAAATGTTAAAATCAATTTAGACAGATTAAATGTTATCAAATGTACCATACTATTATTTGGTCAACATTGAAAACAATCGGATTCAAAGTGACCTATTACCCGAGGCTTTATGTATTTTTACAACGTCAAATACAACAAAATGGTTGCTGCCAATCACAATAAATGATAATTGTCATTTGTAATAGAGTAATAACCTCATTCTTTCCAGCCAATGTTGTTTCATTCTTTTCTGATAATATATATTGCATTAGCTATACTATTATAATGTATTATCATCATAATTGTCTTTGACAAATATGTTTACTAATGACCATCGCATCCCCTTACTTAGAAATTGCTTTCGTTTTTAAAGCCATACGCTCCCCCAAGAGACATTTGTCCACCCTTCTAATGCTCAGAACACTTTGAGCAGACTGGGAGAGACATTCGCTTACCCGTTTAGTGCAGAGAACACTTTGAGCAGTCAGGAAGAGACATTTGCGCACCGGTGAGCGAATTTCTTTTCCAATCTGCTCAAAGTGTCTTGAGCATTAAATGGGTGAGCGGATGTCTTTCCCCGTCTACTCAAAGTGTTCTGAGCAAAGTGTTCTGAGCATTAAACGGATGCGTGGATGTCTCTTCCCAATTGCTCAAAGTGTTTTGAGCTTTAGACGCGTTTATACTCACAAAACTTTGAGCAGACATGAAGAGACATTCACTCACATTGATTTATACTAACCGGGTATCGTAAGCATTTTGTTCTCCATTTAAGCGAATAAATCTTAGTGATTGTCGCAAGCGAAATTCACGTGGGAGAGAATATCGCAAAGATTTAACAATGCTTATGATAGCGTTAAATTACAGTAAATATTGACAAATTTCAAAAATTATTTTCAAAACAGACACGGTTATCCTTAAAATGATTACGTCCCATGAAATA
>JXSR01S016321.1:11051-38652 GCA_000969725.1 Ophiothrix spiculata | reverse complement strand
GAGACTCGAACCTTCGCTCGAACAAGTTCCCCGATTCACAGGCAGAGTCTAATACCACTACACCAGCAGGTCTTGCATACCATATGGACGACAACAATTAGATTATATACTTGGAACGAGGCAAAAATGATTTGCTAAAATACCACTTTAACATAGACTTGAGGGCGCAAAATTGAAGATGGGCACTATACTGAGATTTTAAAGTATATTGGTCAAGCCATTAGTTGGAAAAATAACGGACGAGACGAAGTCGTGTCCGTTATTTTTCCAACTCATGGCGAGACCAATATATCTGTGTATTGGACGAATAGAGAATTCAATTTTGTCATTATTATGCGTAAAACATCTGTCGCCCTACGTACCGACACACATAAGGATAAAAGCTAACCTAATTTGTGGCCGAGGATCCCGAGGTGGATCATCATTTTTTTTTTTGACAGTTGAATAACATCGATAATCCCCACATGATCATCTAAACCTTAGATTATTTTTCTATAAATATCTACCTGAAGTTGACATCATGAATATGAGTAAGACGAGTTGTCAGTTTGTAGAAGTATTATTCAATGCAAATAAGTTAGTAGTTGATGCTGGCGATGCCCCTGGCCTCCAAGAAATTCAACCTACTTTGGTTATTAAAACAACATAATATACCTGTGGGTTGGTTCTATTGAAAACCATATGACAAACCCAGATATAAAATGCTATAACATACCCATTGTTGCATATTAACAATTAAGGCCACCTGAGTTGCACATCACGTTTCTGCTTTACTCGATGATTGACGACTCGCCATGTACCGCAATGCAATATCGTGGCAGATCGCTGTATTTTGGTCAAATTTTCATTTCCGATGTTTAATATTCCGCCAATAAAACGTCAGTTTCATTGCTTGAAAGACCAAAACTGAAGACAGTACTGTGAAACCGAAATTAGCGCTATGATGACTGGCGGCCATTTTTGCTGCTACAATAGTCTCATTCCCCGAGTGCACAGACTAATGATAGCATTATCGTATAGTGGAAATAATTGCTTGGGGGAGATTGGTTTCGAATCTGAGTTAAAGGTACAAACATGGACTACAGAGTTTGGAAAAAAGCTCGGGAAGATGGTAAATTCTTGGATAAATTGGATTCAAAGCCACTGTGTAGGTATATAGGGCAAAATATTAGAGAGCATAATAATGACCTGAATTGGTTCATGGCGGCCTGAGTTATGATCGCATGAATGTGAAAATAGCACCACAGTCAATTTATTTCAATGGGGATAATTAGGTATTTTTACAACCATTTTTTAAGAAAGGTCCCCATGGACAGATTCAAATCAAATTTAGGCTGAGGACGATTTTCCATGCATGGTATCTAAAATGATAAAATGTTAAGTTTTTGTGGTGTCGTCACTTCTGTATCTATTAATCTGAACTTTAAATATATCAAAGTACTAATAATGTAACAACACACTAAACAAAAATGATTAATTAATATCCTTACCTACAAACGCCCTACTGCCTTTACACGCATCTAGCCATTTGGGGTTAACAATCGTGGCACCTTTGGATAAACAGCACAAAAACTTGACGGTCCTCCTCACTTTATCCGTGATGAGATGAGTACATTCGTAAACAGAATCAACTAGTTCACCACCAAGGTTTTTAACAGTCTGTAAATGTGACAAAAATGGTTGGACAATGATAGACAAAATGATATTTGTTACTTCTACTACATAGTATTTAGTGAAGTCATTTTTATGATTTCTTAGTTTTAAAACTGTGAAAAAATAGTCAAAAGATTATTTTTTCCCAAAAAAATTATTTTCCACATTTTTTGTGAAAATACAGAGTAATCAAAAAGATACAAAATAATCCCTAGAACTATTCACACAGATGACTTTAAGATATTTGTCAAATACAGGAACTCTTTAACACAGAAACGCATAACCTGTAAAACCACATAACTCAAAGGGAACTAAAAACCCTGACTTTTCCATATTCTATTATTGTGTATTTTTTAAGCTTACCATGAAAGAATAGCATTAAATCAGCTTACCTAAAAAATTAAATTCAAATTTACCATTGCATTCTAGAAGAATAACACAAAAAGTCCAAACTGCTGTCATAATATCTGATTGATAAAATTTGAAAAAGTGTCTCAGATGGTTTAAAAAAAAAAACCTTTGCTGTGAGCTGAAACAACCCTACTTGAAAATACAAATTTAAAAAAAGGGGTTACTTTCAATGTGTTTTTCCGCTGCATCAGCACTTGCATTTTGTAACCTTTTAAAAAAGTTTGGGTTTAATCTGTTCCTATGCAGAGTGTCGGCTGTTACGCCAGCGGCCATCATTTGGTTTGTTAAAATGGCTTTATGGCCCTCTTTCATTTCATTGATATCCAAAGAATAAATTCATATGGACATGTTATATAAACATGTATAAGGAAATGAGTAACTGATAAATGCTAAGGAAATGCTAAGTATATCGGATATCTTAAATTTAAACAAAAATCAAATCTACAAAAAATTATTTTTAATTAATGGTACAGTATACAAAGGAAAACCCTGAAATTCTACCAACCTGATCCCAATCCTTATCTGTCACTCCTGTGAACATGATTTTGGGCTTTGTCTCAGCACGCTTCCGCAGTGACGGGCTGTTGACTGACGGGCTGTTGACCTCTTCATTTGCAGCTTGTCTCCCACGAGCACGTTTAGCTGGCGATGGTGTTGGTGTTGACGGAGGCGATGGGGTTGGCGAGTTATCTGCTGAGTGACCTCGCTTTCCTCTTTTTGATGCAGGTTTCGTTTGTGGTGTTGGTGTCTGTGCAAGAATTAAACAATAAAATGCTGATTTATTGTTGTGATTTACTAAGTGTTAATTATAATTCATAATTCCAATTATCTCCATGAAGAGGTACCGTATTCTTTAAAACTCTGAATTTTCAAAACACAGAGTGTATTCATTAATTATAAAATGAAACTAAATTGTTCGCTAAACCCTAAAGATGCCATTTCAAATAGAAAACTTGAACCTTTATCTATCCATTAACAGTGCACTACCTGTATGCTTGAAAACATTGCAAAATAAGTGTTCTGTTCAAGGACTCACAAATTCATATGTACATTTATCACTGGAAATTTCAGTTCAAAAAGTTCTGACAAATTTCCATACAGATTCTAGAATCACAACTTAAATTAGCCAATTTGTTTGTTAAGACATGTTGAACACACAGGAGTGAGAGTTCAGCATTTATGATGATTTCAGCATTTTTTATGTAGTCATAATTTCAGCCCTTTTCTTTTATTTTCAGCCTATTTTGGGAATTTAGTTATTATTTTCAGAATTTTTTATCAGCTAACTCTCCCACCACTGTGAACAATGTAAGGTAAAATGTAATTTTACCACAAGTAAAATCAATTTCAACTGAGCAATGATGCACTGCTTCTATGGATTGAAATAGTTGCAATACTTTTTATAATATATATTATTTCTTGGGGGATAGTTGGCAGCCGAAAGTCCACATTCCAAACTGTAATTGGCATTGTGTAATATAGTGGGCATTGCAAATCAAAATATTGTAACTCCCTTCCATTACGACACATTCTTGCTCATAGCATGCACAATTTTACTTTAAAACATGTATGTAGGGCTGGACATTAGCACCCGACCGACAGCCAATGGCCGGTAAATTTTGGTGGGTAAAAATTGAAAGTTACCTGCCCGACATATGCCCAATTTTGTGCATATGATACGGTCATTTTAAGTAAATGCACAACATCTATAACATCTAATGATCTCCACTAATTTAGTTTTAGTAGTCACGTGCCACTGGGGAATTTGAAATGCCATCCATAAAAATATCAGTTTTCAAGAAAAAGGAATCTATCCATGTACCAAATTCTCAAAATTTCGAGTTAAATTTATATAACAAGATGGTTCGCGAACCAGTAGTCTCGCCTGCGTATCGACCGCCTACTTGATCATTCAGTTGTGGGGTGGATCCAAAGGGAAAGGTCATACAACGGGGTCACCATTGGCACTTTTGATCGCTGGTCCAAAGCACACAATTTGACACCTTAATCTTTGAAATAGGACAAAGTTGAAAATTTGACCCCAAGAGAAATCGGACAACGGGGTCACCATTGACACTTTTGATCTCTGGTCCAAGACGAACAATTTGAGACCTAAACCTTTGAAATCGGACAAAGTTGAAAATTTGACCTTTCTTTTGACCTTTGACCCCCAGGGAAAGGTCGGACGACGGGGTCACCATTTACATTTTTGATCGCTGGTCCAAGACGAACAATTTGACACCTTAACCTTAAAATCGGACAAAGTTGAAAAATAAGCTACATTTTATGCATAAATTATGCAAATTAGGTACTTAATTAGCATATTTTGCACTCAAATTGCAGCTGGCACAAGCGCAGCTCTAGCATTAGTCCTTCCATTTTTCTTTAATACATTGGTATCCATGTCATCTTCAGCTGTACTTTTTTGCAACGAGATTTCATCTGTCTTCTCAGATAGGTACTTAATTAGCATATTTTGCAACAAAAATGTTGCTGGATCTAGATCGGCACCAGGTCTACCCAGTCACCAAATATCATCAACGTAGGACATGCGGTTTTCGAGATACGCTCCGGACAGCGGACAGAAAATTGCATTGCTATGTCTCTTTCTGAAAATTTTCAGGCGAGACAAAAATAGGAACATTTTGCAAAAAATACACACAAGGCTAATTGCTATCATTTTGAGACAATACATCAATGTGTGATATGCGTTGACTGCACAGAGCTATCTTCTCCACTTGCATTGCAGCATTTATATCCCAATAAACAAGTGGAAATTTTTGGAATTTGCTGTAGTGATTGCACATGGCACTATTAAAGAAAGCCAAGTATCACATACCTTTTCTGCAGCCTGTCCTTTCCTTGAGCCTTTCCCTTTGCTTGGAGTCTCAACCTCCTCCTCCTCCTTGGCTCTTTTCCTCGGCCACCCCTCCTAACTGGCTCTGGTTTCTTAAATACCTCTGTTGCTTCTGGTACCTCAACATTTACTGGACTCGCTCTCTTTGATTGTCGCCTCGATGACTTCCCAGACTGCGAACCCTCATCGTCACCTTGGGACTCATTAACTGGACTCGCTCTCTTTGATTGTCGCCTCGATGACTTCCCAGACTGCGAACCCTCATCGTCATCTAGGGCCTCATTAACTGGACTCGCTCTCTTTGATTGTCGCCTCAATGACTTCCCAGACTGTGAACCCTCATCGTCACCTTGGGACTCATTAACTGGACTTGCTTTCTTTGATTTGCTCTTGGTAGTTTTGCTGCCCTTCATGACAATCTCATCTGATTCTTCATCAACAGGACAAGTCCTATTTGACGGTCGCCTCGATCTACTAGAAGCTGCATCATCTATTTCTTTGGTTTCTTCTTCATCAACAGAGCTTGTCCTCTTTAATGCTCGCCTTGACCTACTAGAAGTTGCATCATCTTTTTCTTTAGTGTCTTCTTCAACTGGACCAGCCCTTTTTGATGGTCGCCTCGACCTACTAGTAGTTGTATCATCTTTCTCTTTAGCTTCAGTTTCATCATCTGGACTAGCCCTCTTAGAGGGCCGTCTTGACCTACTAGCACTTGAATCTCTCTCTGCCGTTGTGTCTAGCATCTGTCCTTTCTTACCAGATGCAGTAGATTTAGTATTACTACTACCTTTTGTACTTTTGTCATCTTTTGCATTATCATTCTCAGTTTCTTCACTCTTTCCTCTACTACTGCTTCTTGATGTCCTGGAAGATGCACCCCCTTTGCTTTTTTCATCACCTACTTCTGATTTACCCCTACTACTACTCCTGGAAGTTCTTGAAGCAACACCATCATTACTCCTTTCTTCACTATCAGTTTTACCACGATTACCGTTCCTGGACACTCTAGAAGAGGCCGAACCACTATCAATGTCCGCATTGTCCTTTCTGCCACTCCTAGAGCTCCTACTAGCCACCTCTTTCTCGTGTGCAACCTCATCCTCAGCATCATCTACCTTTGATCTGCCTTTTCTAGCATTAGTCCTTCCATTTTTCTTTAATACATTGGTATCCATGTCATCTTCAGCTGTACTTTTTTGCAACGAGATTTCATCTGTCTTCTCAGAAACATCTTCCTCGGCTTTTGTTCCTCTTTTCTGGCGCCTTTTTGATTTAGAATTTCCCTTCTCCATCTTTTCAGCATCTGAATCCTCTTTCTCATCCACTTTTGAATCATCAGTTTTTCCTCTTCTTCTACTTGATCCTCTGGTAGCAGACTTGCTTTCATCGTTGACATCTTTGGTTGTGTCATCAGGTTGCTTTCCTCTATGTGACCTCTTGGCTCTTCCAGATGATTCTTCTTCCTCCTTCTCCTCCTCAGCATCTGCTGTTGATTTCTTTTTATTACTTTCAGTACTAACAGGCTTCTCCACTCCATCAAGCCCATCAGAATCTGACGATATATCCAATTTGGACACTTTAATTTGCACTGTCCTTGAAAGCAACGATTCCTTTTCACCATCTGCATTCTCATCCTTGGATCCCTTAGTTGCTTTCTTCCCTCTTGCAGTTGTAGATTTAGGTTTCGCTTCCAAAGCTTTATGGTTAGATGCTCCTCTTACACTTTTTCTTGAACTTGGAGCACTGTCAACTTCTGTAACACCCAATGCTGCATCTTCATCCCTCGCGTCATCCATTTTCCTTGTCCCTGACTTCCGCCTGCCTGTAACTCCAGCAGACTTAGGCCTTGATTGCTCTCCAATTTTTCTACGTGGACTCAATTTCTTTGGTTCTGGCTTCTGAATCTCTCTCGGAGGACTAGCATCTCTTGGGTCATATTCTTCCACATCCTTTGAGACAACTTTCTTCGTTTCATCCTTTTGACTTGAATCACCACCTCCTTGGGGAAAGAACTCCTCAATTTTCCTGCTTCCTGTGGCATGCTTCGCCATCTTGCCTTTCTTCCCGGTTGTTTTGCTTGTTTTCTTTTTTCCATCGTTTTCCGTTGTCTCGTCGTCTATGCCATCTTGTTTGTCGTTGCTTTCATTATCTGTACAAAAGTAAGAGAAAAATATTGAAGCTTTTGGAGGATGATCAAATGTGCACAAGAGAGCGTACATTTAACATTCCTAGTCAATGCAAATCCATAAAATATTGGTTTTCTGAACTGCAAGAACTCCCTGATTTGACATATTTCAGCTTAGGGGCGGCTTCAAAACTCAACCGGCGGTTGCCTTCCGGTTCTGGGCGGTTCAACCGGAATAAACAATAGCCAACCGCCCAGAACCGGCAGACAACCGCCGGTTGGGTTTTGAAACCACCCCTTATCTTACAACATGACCAAATATGACCTTTGATCTTGGTGACCTTTGACCTCATTAACAAATTATGGTGCCCTTATTTAAACAAAGTTTGGTTCCAATTGGATAATTTGACACTTTCAGTCAATCTTACAATTTGGTCTCAAATGACCTTTGATAAAGTGACTTTTGACTTCACCAATAAACGAGGTTTCTCATGTTTTACCTATGGCCACAGTTTAGCTAAATTATGCAAAAGTTTTGGGCAAATGTTAAACCTTTTGACAACAACAACTGACTACAAATGCATCATTTTCAGCCCAAATTTTGATTTTATTATTGGTGGCACTATTCATTTTTTTTTAATTAATTATATGCATATTACATCAACTAAATATTTAGTATGTGAATTTAACATGTATAAAATTTATTTTTGGTCTCCTTTACCTTATCCATGTTTCAAATGTCAAAACTAAGGCTCATAGATTCTTAAAACCCTGAAACTTGATCCATATATATAGTGCCACCAATAATGCGCATTCAGCTATAAAAGATCACTATTTAATGGTGATCAAACAGCGGTGCACAGAGTTATTATTATTATTATCATTATTATTACCAAGTTCTTATATCGTACCCTACAAAGAACAGAGAGCCTTACAATAAGAAAGAAACACAGAAAAGGATAAAAAACAAATGGAAAATACAAGCAAAATCTACACAGGAAACAAGTGTGTTTTAAGCAGCCGCTTGAACACAGGGATGGATATTGCCTCTTACAGATCAATAAGGAGTTCATTCCACAACCGAGGAGCAAAAACAATGAATGAAGAATCACCAGCGGTCTTAAAAGATCTGGGAATAGAAAGACGGGTGAGATCTGAAGAGGAATGAAGCCAAGCCCTGTATTCATGCATTGATTGGTTTCTCAGAAGATGAACGAGTTCAACAAGATAACTTGGAGCGGTGGAATGAATACATTTTAAAACATACATTAATAACTTGTAGCTAATACGTTGCTTGATTGCTCCAGGGGCCACCAAGTCAAAATACTACATCAACCAGAACGAATGATGATAAAAGTACTAAAAAAATAGAGATATGAAATAGTATACAAATATTGATTGCTTTGAGGGGCATCGTTTAAATTATTTTCCAGAGGTGATCTCAAAACCATGAATATGCCCGAAGTGAAGCTGAGGGCATATACCCCGAACTAAAAGCAGTCAATATTTGTTTCATATACCGAATATATAGATGTTTGTCTTCTGATTGGTTAACAGAACCATTTTAGCACTCAAAGCGCCCGATGATAATTCGCGATATTCGTTTCTCCTTTCAGTGCTGACCGCGTCGTATTGTGCGCACAAGATAACTAGCTTACGCACTGCAGCGTGTGTTTGACCATGAATGTTAATATAGTCGTGCGCGTGAAGCTCGAGTTACACGACGCAAAATGCATTGAGCAGGCCTAGTGAAAAATATGCCCCGGGCATAGTAAATTTATAGGGCCTATAGTTAATTCCAGGCCCTCACTTTTAACCAATCAGAGGACAGGAATCTATATACGAGGTATATAAAAGGGAATTAAGTGTCAGGGACTTAAGACTAGCTCTTAGTCCTCACCTGCTTCATCTTTCTTTCCCCTGAAAGATTTCCTTCTTGTTGGTGCTATGTCCACATCATCTTGGTTTGGCTGCTTCCCAGTATCTTTCTTTTCCTGAGCTCCCGTTGTCTTTCTCCCTCTTGTTGACTTCTTCTTTGGAGCTAGGATCTCTTCTGAGTCTTCTTCTGATTCTGGAGTCTGTATGAAAATGGCAGTGTCACCAATGATTAATTTTTACAAAATATATTTCCACTTTTATATATCATTTTATATTTCCTTGACAAAATATATTACATGACCAGAAACTACAGGGCACGGTCATGGTCATAAGCAAAATGGCCCTGCACTCTGGATATTCACTTATATATTAAATCCAAAGAATTGTGGCGATTTTGATATGTGTTAGTAATACCAAAAAGATCCTATAGAATGCTATTATTTTTATAAATAAAACTACTGAATTTTACCATTTTAATGTGAAAAAAGAACCTAAAAGGTTGCTTTAGGTGGGGATTCATGCACAAACTCATTTCGTGCTTCACATGAAGGAAAATGGTTCTTACGTAGGTGTTCATCAAAGCAGTTTCAAAGTTCAAAGTTAGTTTATTCAGCAATCAATGATAATTACAGTGAGAGAAAGTAATATGAATGTATTTATAATGAATATCATGCTAGGACCCTACAAAAGAGCAGAGCTCGTGAACAGTAGTGACCCTTAGTTTCAGCTAGTGAGGTCAGAATTAACTCACTGTATCTCCTTATACAGGAATGTACCATTGTTGATTCGTGATGAGCCTTTCTACCTTTCATCTTTCCTTCCCTGGTAGGGCTGGTCATAGCTCCCTCGGCTAGCTTGATTTTTGGAAAGATTTTTACAGCGCTGTCCCCTACTTGTTCGTTAAAGGCCACATGTAGATTGTAAATATTTTAGGCTTATCAATCCCATCCCTGTTAGGGCTTGGCATGGCCAATTTAGTTGGAGAGTGAGGTTGAAACTTATGTACAGCAATCTTCCCCTAAGAAAATCTATCTGTTCCTCAAAAGGCCACACGCAAAACTTAAGGTTTATCCTTTCCATCCCCAGTTGGGCTAGGTATGGGTTTGAAATATTGTTGGAAACTTTTGTACAGCAATGGTCCCTTAAGAAACCTACCTGCTTCTTAAAGCCCACACTTTTTAGGCTTATTCTCTCCATCCATGTAGGGCTAACAATGGCTGATTTGGTTACAAAGTATTATTGGAAACTTTTATACAGCGATATTTCCCTGAAAACCTACCTGCTCTTTAAAAGCCACATGTAAAACCTTCTTGGGTTTATCCTTGCTATCCCTACCAGGGCTTGTCATGGCCGATTTGGTTGGCACTTGGGCAAGCATGGATTCTACACGTCTCATTTTTGGCACCGAGTCATCACCATCTTTTTCACTATCAGGGATTTGCTGTAGAAGAAAATGAAGTATTAAAAATATTAAAGGGGCAGTATATAAGTTCAGCATCATCCCCAAACGTTTTTCCAGACATTTCATGATTTTTACATCATTTGAAGTGTAATGGTATATTCAGAGTCTTGACGATATGCATCGATCGATGCCCATCGATGCGCAGTCTTTACACGCACAACGCTTAAGGAATAGCGCGTATTAAAGACTGCACGTCGATGGGCATCGATCGATGCATATTGTCAAGACTCTGAATATACCATTAGCGGTTAAAATGAATGCATTCATTGCCAAATTCAACTCCTACATATAAAAAAATATTAGGAATTTCTTTCACTATCAATTATTGTTGTCGACAGAGAAAAATACTGCCCTCTAGAGATGAAATCTTAAAATCGGCTTAACAGCAAATTAAAAAGGAAATTTAGATGTCTTTTGATTTATATAGCAATAAAACTTCCATTTTTTCCTGAGTTGTTGCATATTTCACACTTTTAAAGAATAGCCTCATACCCAAAATAAACCTGCAAAACAAAATTATACTTTTTGACAGTTTCTGAAGGTTTTGATTAAAATTGTCTCAATATTTGGTGCTTGACAGTCATTAAAGCAATACTAAAAAGTGTTAAAAATGAAGCGCCCCATGTCACCTATAATTGTTCATGTGTTGATCTTTTTAGCTAAATGGGTTTGTTTTGGATAGATATTAATACCCTCCAAATGATTTGGCTTAAATATGCTCATTTTTTCTGTTATGGCCATTAGTTGAATTCACTTCGGCATCCCGCATTTAATTCCACATGTATTAGTATAAGAAAGCATGCATGTGGTTTTTATCCATTTTTCAGGCAAAACAATTTTTTTGACAAAATAAATCTGAATTCGCTTTTAGATAGTCGCATTCATTCATTTCATGCTGTTTTCACTACAAACCATATTTGATAAAAATCTTATAGTATTGCTTTAATAAACGTAAATGCCCGTATTCCAGAAAGGTGTTTAGCTAAACCAAGGTTTTATTTTCTCATCAACAGCACAGATCATTGAACTGTATAACTTGAAAACTGCACCATTGCGTATCATTCCTGGACAGTTGGTGTTCAGTTAAAACCGTGGTTTAGCTAAACACCTTTCTGGAATGCGGGCCAAAGAGTGTAAAGTCATACTGCAGTGCATTCCAAAGCACCTTTAAACGGTTAGTTCAAATCATCGGTGTCTGCACTTGGTTTGCAAGCAGGGTCACTTTCCAACTTTTTTTCCAGTTTTACATTCAGGTGTTACCAAATGTTCTAAGGTAAACCTGAAAAAAAAGCTTTGGCCAAAAATAATTTGCTCATGAAGGGAAAGGACTGGAAATCGCTCTGGGACTCACTGCAGCAAGGAGAGAATAGGACAGCAGCACCACCTACTTATGACCTCATGTCAACTTTTTGACCTCGGAGTGACCGCAAGTCAACTTTTTCACCATTTTGGAAATTTGACCTCAAATGACCTTTTGACCATGACCTTGGGTCAAAAAATCTCCATGGTCCAAGTTTAATCAAAGTGTGGTCAAGGGTTCATGAGTTAAGAGTGTGACCTCGAAATGACCTCGGGTCAACGTTTTGAACATTTTTTAGATTTGACCTCAAATGACCTTTTGACCTTGAATGACCTTGACCACGCCCCCAAAAGTTTTGCAGTTATCTCAAGACCCTTCCAGTCACCATGTTTTGTTACCATAGATAGGCCTTATGGAATGTACCTTCTTATACATTTTTCTTATATTGTAGCCCTATTATGGGTGCCATCTACCACACGCTCTGCGTTATTGATGGCATCCACATCTCATTATAGACTGTTATGTAGTATAATTTTATAGTATATGATTGTAAATCATTATATGAGATGAAAACAAATAAAGATTGATTGAGATTGAGATTGATTGATGGTTCCGGAGATATGCTACGGACGGCGGATGTCAGAAAAGTGACTGGTAAGGCTCTTGCTCACTATGTTCAGGCGAGACAATAAAGCATATTGAATTGCACGTCGAACATTAGCAGACTTAAATCAGGGTGGGTAATCCCATGAATTTCTTAATCAGTATTTTTTTATTTTTCATTTTATTGTAAGTCTAAAACTAATCACCTAAACCATATAATATAATTAATTAGAGAAGTGGATTGATGTGCAGAACATGAGACTGATCCTAGATTTTGACCAGTATGTGTGATTTTGGCTTAAAGCGTCAAAACGCCATTCAACCACAAGACACCAACTGAGCCTATTAACCCTAACCCTGACAGTGACATTGCCCAGTAACACCTGGGCGACACAGAGAATACAGTAAAGTATGTGCAGGATCCTACACCATACAGCAAGCTACAACACAGCCTGTAGGTTGTTGTAACCTGATACACACTACCTGTGTGTGGCTGGATGTTCTAGTAACCTGGTGATTCTCTAAAAACAAACACACTTGTCTTGTGCAGGAACCTTGACTTTTTCACATATAACCACGATAACACCTGTGTATGGTGTAGGTTTCTATAGAGTTGTATTTTATGGAGTTATCAATTTACATTTTCATTGACAATCTTCAGGGATCCTCCCGTATCGGAGGGGGGGGGGCATCAAATCTACCCAAACATTAGCCTAAGATTGCCCCCTATCCCTGCCATACATCCCCTCTAAATATAAACAATAAATTAGAAAAAAATATTCATGAAGAAAAAATTAAATTTATTGTCACCCACCAACCAATTCTCTAATATATTCCAATTTTAAACATGAACATTGAACTTGACCATTTGAACTGTCTTTGGATAAACAGTCTTGACCTTGCATTAGTTTTGACCTTACATTAGTTTTGATATAATTTCATGTTCAATGTTATAGGAACTAAGGTCATGGCACATTAGTTGAACTAATAGTTTAGCTGATAGAAATGTACTACTACTATGGAGAAACACATACAAACAAGTGCAAAGTTAAAAAAAAAAGTACAAAAAGTAAATATTCTAACATAAAAAATATAAATAAAACTACCTCTCACAATAACCCCCCCCCCCCCCAAAAAAAAAAACGAATCACTGTTATATCATACACTTGTATGGGCTAGGTCTCTAAACATGTCTCTCTGTGTGGCTTGTATGTGTGCTCTAGGAGTCTGTATCAGATCACTAGCTGTGTTGTGCTTGTATGTTGTAGGATCCTACTGACTTAAAGTCTGTACTATGCATAGGATCCTACACCATACGACTGTAGGGTTGTATCCTGCCTGTATGGCGCAGGTTGGTTAGGGTTAAATTGTGGGACGTTGGTGCGGGATGACTAATTTGTGGAATGCGGGAGGACACTAAATTAAATTGCGGGATATGAGAGAAAAGGGACAAGGTAACTAATTGCAAGAGACTTTTGCAGAAGGGTTTTGCGGAGTAACTAATTGCAAGATATTTTTGCGGGAGATACAAAATTTTCTTGCATGAGACTTTTGTGGGAGAATATTGTGGGACACATTGGCGGGAGATTTTTCTTTTTCACACATACATACAAACACGCCATCCATCCCAACAAACAAGTCCTACTTAGGCTCTCGGAAGGTCATAGATTTAAAAGGCTAAGACACATTTGAAATCAGATTTGTACTCACGAATGAATGTGTGCAAAATCTGATTTGCAGATTCCCAATAAGAAAACTTTCACATTATTTTTTTACCCAATTTACTTTGTCGACAACGACAAATGGTTGTTAAAACATATTATTGATGAAATTAACCCTTTCAATCCTGAATTGCAAAATACATGTATATAGCCCATACTGAATTAATTTACACTCAATACAAATTGGAACGCCTGAGTGTTCTCTTGAAAGTACCTTTCTTTGGAAACGCTCAGGCGTTCTTTCGGATCTAAAGGGTTAATACAATTTTGTGATTTTCGTCAAAAGTTGAAAAAATTCTAAATTTGATTGCCTGACAAAAAAAAATTTATTGACCAATTTGCATCATGTATTCACAATGCAATTCAATTCCTAAACTGACCGTTTCCACTTCCTCATCTTGTTTCCCTCCGGCAGCCTCAGGCGTCATTTCTATTTCTTCGGTGCCTTCAGACATCGGAGTGGCATCCTCACCATACGCCTGGGTTGGTTCATCAGCATCGTCAATGACGGTTTTAGTCTCTGGTTCCGATGTGCCATAAGCTTGTGTTGGCTCGTCGGAATCATCAACGACGGTCTTAATGTCCGGTTCTAACGCACCATAGGCCTGGGTTGGTTCGTCGGCATCATCAACAGTGGTCTTAGCGTCCGGTTCTGATGCACCATAGGCCTGCGTTGGTTCATCACTATAATCTACAGGTTGTTTACCTGCAAGAGCATGAGAATTTGTGTAAATCCAAATAAAAAATATAGTGTTTCTAGAAATTGTAATGTGCAAGGCCTCAGGCCAATATAGTGCTAACCCTCACTTTTACAAGTGACTGGCTTGTTTTAATGAAAACATGAAACAATCTGTTAGTAAGTACATGTACTTGGATTTTTCATCATCATATACTTTTCCAGTTCTTTGACACAAACATCTAAGCCTGAGGACCACTGTGACTGAGACCTGTATTATGATGTCTGTATACAAAAAGAGGTAATAAAATCCTAAAAATAGAAGTTAGTTCATAAATTTGTAATTGATTTAGCATTGGTATTAAATGGGAAAATATTGTGTGTCCAGACACTAGGACATCTAATTTAGTTTCATGTGGCCAATTTGGATTCTTACAGACACAAACAGTTTCACATGGATTTAGTGAATCCAATTTGATTTCAGAAGATTACTTTTTTCTAAGCTGTTTGTTACAGATTCAAAGAAACCAAAAAAGTCTAAATAATTTCACTAAATCTCATTGGGACACTGATGATTGCATAAAAATTTCAATGAATCCCTGTAAATTAACAATAAGATAACAGGTTTAAAATGTATAAATTACTATAATACTTAGACAATAGGAGTATTAGGATTTCCAAGTCAAAGACATCATTGTGTTCCAGATACAATACATGTGTTTATCTATTCAAATATAATAAGCCCATCTTGTTTGCACTAATATTAATAATGTGATTAGGCATATGGTCTACTGCAATTAAACAATACAATAAACAAATAATTTCAGAGCAGTCTATTTTGATTCACTGAATAAGAAAATGGACTCAGTGAAATTGTTAACATTTCAATAAAACTTCTTGCAAAGATGCTTATGTGATTGAATTCATTGAATAGGCTAAGCAACCAAGAGAAACTATTTTGGATTCACTAAATCCATGTGAAATTGTTTGTGGCTATATGAAATCAAAATGGCCAGATGAAACTAAATTCAATGTCCTAGTGAGATGCATGTGTCAAAGGTCAAGTGAAAAATTAAATTAGGAATGTGACTAAACTTGAAAATATTGAAAATGTGTCGTAACATTTACCTGAAAATAAATTTTTTGAGACCTAAATTAAAAAAAGAAAACAAAATTAGCTTGAATACCTTCTGGCATACCGTAAGCTTGCGTTGGCTCATCAGCATCATCCCCCACATTTCCATAGGCTTGTGTCGGTTGATTAGCCTCATCCCCATCATTGCCATAGGCTAGTGTAGGGGCCTCTGCATCATCAGGCATGTCATCATTACCATAGGCCTGCGTCGGAGCATCCACGTCATCTACAGCAGCAGTCCCATAGGCCTGCAACACGATTAACGATTAAAGGAGGAAAGTAAAGTCAAAGGTCAACTGCAGGTTAGATTGCAGCCAACAAGATCAACACAAAATGGATTTTTGAAACAGTGGCTTGCTTTTGAAACTGCAACATAAAAAAACCCGGGGGAAATTCAAAAGTGACAGGCAAATACAGGGGCATTCGGTGAAGGATTTTGAACTTTTATAATTGGGGTCATTGAGTGTGAGAATCCAAAAAATCATGTTATTGAGTGTGAAAATGGATGATTTGCTATACAATTGCATTGTAATCCACAGTTTCAAGAAGAAATCCAGGTACTGAAATAAAGATACCCGTTTTTCCGTTAGTGTTTAATCCTCTTCAGATTGTGAAGAAGACAAGAATTAGAGATATTAGGCCAAGGACAGAAAAGGGGGTGGCCATTATGTGTAAGACTAGGAAAAAATATGGCATTGGGTGTAGTGGGTGTGAAAAATTGGGGTCATTGGGAGTCAGCATAGCGATAAAAAAAGGGGGCCTATTGGTCTGCAGTTGCGATCCACCAACATATGGGAGTGCCCCCCCCCCCCGGCATAGACTTTTTTCCACTTGTATAAGTTGTATTCTTACGAGATTGAGATTTTACCGATTTCAAATGCGTATGCCTTTCTTAAACTCTTTGCAAAATATCAACTTTAATTTCATCTGTAAAATATTTGAAAAGCAATATTTTATCAAATGTTACACTAAATGTCATGCACCATTTTAAAGCAAAATGGATTTTCTGCTATAAAACATAACCATTGGCTGACTAAACTGGAGGTTTGGTGTGGATGGTCATAATTTACATTTTACTAACAAACTCCTTTCTACTTTCAATAAACAACATCCTGAATAAATCTAGTGAACTCAAGTCATTTTTAGTCCATCCAGGTGGACCTTGCAAGCGAACATGAAGCGTGAGCCGTAGTCGCTTGTGAGGTCCATCTAGATGGACTAGTCATTTCCAGAAGGGGCATCTCACCACTGCCCTGAACGGTTTCCTCAATTACCT
This sequence comes from Ophiothrix spiculata, assembly GCA_000969725.1. Taxonomy (NCBI): domain Eukaryota; kingdom Metazoa; phylum Echinodermata; class Ophiuroidea; order Amphilepidida; family Ophiotrichidae; genus Ophiothrix; species Ophiothrix spiculata. The sequence goes on along the minus strand of JXSR01S016321.1, from coordinate 21,555 downwards.
GAGTAGCGGCAAGGTCATCGTCCTCCTCATCTACATGAGCACCATAAGCTTGTGTTGCTGCTGTAGCATCATCTAAAGGAGGTACCTGACCATCCTCATCCCTATCATTGCCATAGGCTAGTGTAGGAGCCTCTGCATCATCAGGGATGTCATCATTACCATAGGCCTGGGTAGGTGCATCAACATCATCTACTGCTGCAGTTCCATACGCCTGTAACAAAATTGATTAAAGCAATATTATTTGATTTGGTTCACCTTGCTTTAAACAATTAAAATGAAGAATCACAAAGTACTAAGGGCATCTATATGCATGTTATTCTCTTAACGTTTTTGTCTTGAAGAGGATGCACAAATGCATGTACTTTCCTTAATTAATATACATACATTTAAATAGCACTAATAACTTTAAGGTATAAGCCACATTTCACGTGGATATGAAAACTCATGAAAACTTCTTTGAATCAAAAATAGGTAAAATCAATATATAGTTTTATTATTTTTTCTTGAAAAGACCATTTTTTTCACCAAATCTCTTATTTTATTTACCAACAGTGTTTCTATGTTCCTAACGTTTTAATTTCAAATGTATGCTTGTTGATTTCAAAATGAATTATTATTCTTTAGGAATAAAAAATATTTAAAAAAACATGATAGTTTCACAAAAATTGTTTTGTTAGATGAAATAAATTTTGATTTTGAGAACTGAACACTTAATTTCTTGTAACACTACCCTCTGAATTTTTATTGACAACATAAAGAATTCAAAGCATAGATAACTGATTTTTGTACTTTAAATATTCAAGTTCAACCAAATGGTTATAGACATTAAGTTAGTAGTTGGAAATGTTGCAAAAGTTTGAAGTTCACATTGTTGATTGTGGCTAATGCCTTTAAAGGGGCAATTCATGATCCAGTTTTCACCCTTAAGGTCACCTCTATCAAAATTCAGTTTTTTAGCATATAAGAATCCTCAACTGGTATATGTTACGATCCCAAAACCATTCTTTCATATGTGCTTGCATTTTTGAGAAAAGTGAGAAAATGTGTCATTTTCTAATTATTGTCGGGTCCCGACAGTAATTATAACACAGTAGCCTATGGGGATTTTCAAAATACTGAAAAGCTTGTAACTTGGAAACGAACAGTCGGAATCATGTGACATTTTCAGTACATATTTATGTTGTATTCTTCTTTTTATTTCGCTAGAAAAGAGGTGAGGTTTTTGTCACATCAAAATCATGAATTGCACCTTTAAGGTCTCAAAGCACTGCTACCTATTATTACCGCTGCTATTATACATATTAAGGAATGGTCACAATCAGTTTGCTTTTCAATAAGGCCACTGTGCACATCTATCAGCACTTAGGCTTGGAGTCCAAAGACATTCGCTCGCCCGAGTGACATGAATTCACTAACCCAACGAAGAAAACTTCGTTCCAACGAGGAGCGACATTCGCTTAACAAATTTCATAACATTCACTACACTTCAGATTGAATTGGAGTGAAGATCGCTCCAAGAATACCTGGGTTTGTTTATTCAATAATCATACCACTACAACATGCGCGAGTGACATTCGCTTTCATCGATTGAAACAATATTTGCTCAATGAGAGCGACAATCGCTCTCTCTTTTAGCGATTAAGTCAGAGCGAATATCAAGAGCAAATGTCACTCGGCTGAGCGAATGTCTTTGGAAGCCAAGATTTAGGTCTTACCCATATAGGCTATAAAATTTTAAATTCTAACTCCAACTTCCAACCTGCTGATCACAGTCTTGCACTTTTCCATTAAACCTCACAAGTTCCTTCAACAATTGGCCATAATAAGAAAGTATGCAATGGCCAAATCGTTCGTCGAGTTTGTTTGTTTGTTTGTTTGTTTGTTTCATTATTTCTTCTCTATACTGGGTCCATGTTCAGAGGGAAATTTGAATATCCTCTGTTCTTCCACATGGCCCAGTTACATAAAAAACATCAAAAGACCTTAATATATAAAATATATAATATACAATATTCTTAAAGTTTACAACATAAAAATACATATATTAATTACACAATAAAATACAATATGCTTTTAATTTATAAAGGTTGACCTATATAATACAATACATTTTTCACACATTTTTAAATTGTACAAAATAAATTGAGGCACATTAAAGTCAATGGAACACATATTCAAGATCCATCATTAAATTATTCAAATATCCATCAAAAATAAACCCAATCAGTTAACAAAAATCAAAATTCATGGGTGATGGAGGGCATCCTGTTTTGTTGAACCTAATAACATTGCTACAAGTATTAATCATAATACTCATAAAACCTACTAACCTGTGTGGCTGCAAGGTCATCCTCTTCCATGTTATCACCAGCACAATACGCTTGCGTTGCCGCCGTCGCATCATCACATCCGTACGCTTGAGTCGGCTCATCATCATCATTGTCTTCGTCGCCCTTCTTTGGCCCAGACTTGTCTTTCTTAGGCGTCAACACCGTATCACAGGCCAATGTTGGCATATCTGCTATATCCGTAGGGTACGCCTGTGTTAGGAGCATTCACAAAATTTCCAACTTTCTATTGTAAAATTTAAACTGTTTTGAAAGGTTAATTATTGAAATCACCTTCAAAATGAGGGTCAACCACTTCATATGAGTACAAAATTGCAAAATTATGGATAAAAACATACACTAAAATTCAACCAAATAATGACAAAAAATGGGTTCCTCAATGGAAAATTTGAACATGGTTTTCCATGTTTTGACCCATTTTCAAATCTGGTGGGGTCCTAACAAAAAGGCGCTTTTATTTCATAGCATGTGTTTGGTATCATTTGAAAGGTATTGTTTCAAAGAAAATACACATTTCTTATCCATTGAACCTGAACAAAATTGAAGAAGTTAGAGCTTTAAAACACTGCTAGCACAGTTTTTCAAAATGTTACAGCACCCTCAACATCTTCATATATGAAATACTCTACCTGTGTAGCAGCCATTGCATCGTCATCGCCGTAAGCTTGCGTCGGCGCTGTGGATTCATCGGGGTTGTATTTCTGAGTTGGTGCTGTTGATTCGTCTGGATTGTATTTCTGAGTTGGTGCACAGGCTTGAGTTGGTGCAGCAGCAACGTCATCGTCATCATCACCATATGCAAGCGTCGGTGCATCTGCCATGTCATCACCTCCATAAGCTTGAGTAGGTTCCATTGCATCGTCGCCACCATAGGCCTGTGTAGGTGCCATGGCATCATCACCACCATAGGCTTGAGTGGCTGCCATTGCATCGTCACCTCCATAAGCCTGAGTAGGTGCCATTGCGTTATCGCCGCCAAAGGCCTGTGTTGCCGCCATTGCGTCATCATCACCATAAGCCTGCGTTGGTGCATCTTCATCATTTGCCTGAGTTGAATTCATCAAAGGCTTCTTGAATTCCGGTGTAGCCATGGAGTCATCAGTGGTGTCCATATCTTCCATATCTTCATCTTTCTTAGCAGGTGATTCGGGTACAGCAAAGGCCTGCGTCGGTTGAAGGGCGGCATCATCAGATGTTTGGTTATCGTCATCCTTAAACAAAATCAACATTTTCACATATTGATTATATATGTCAGGTCAGGTTTCTCTTATCTAGGGCCTGCTACTGGTATCCCGGTAACCAGTACTACCTGTCCCAGGGCCGGTTGACAGCGACTAAACCGTCATCCCTCATCGGTTTTTGTACTTAAGAAAGCTGATGAGGAGGGTAGCTGGTTCACTGTTGTTTGAAGTGGAAATTTATTCATTTTTAAGCAAAAATTCATATTTTTCTTTACAGAAAGTTGAACAAGCAGTATAGATAACTTTAATATATTTCATAATAAAGTTTTGGACCCATTCTCAAAATTTTATTTCTTTTTGGTTGAAATTTAATGAATTTTTAGCTCTTTTATCGTTTTTTTTTTGGTAAATTTAGATATGTGCAAAAATGAGGGCGCTATAGTTATTTCAAATTATTGATTATATTTGATTATCGATAATGTTGTTTTATCTGTGAAGTTTTTTCCTAAAAATGATAAATAACATTTACTTGACATTAGATGCTTCATTTACATATCTAATGTTGGTAGTACACACCAGCATACCACTTCAACATAAAAAACTAATTTTTTATGAATAGCGCCATCTATTTTGACACTTACAGATAAAATGTCCTTATTTCTATTGGGTTCAAACAACAGTGGGTTACCCAGGTAGAATTAAAAAGAAGATCTACCTTAAGAGCGCTGGCTCTGGAGAGCCAATGGTGGTCATCCAGCACCAGCATTATGATGCCTTGTATGTTGGGCATGGAAGCTCAAAGGCTAGGTCCACCGCCGAGAACAGTGGATTGACGTTAGGAAGGGCATCTAGCCAAACTTGGATATTCCAAGTATCGCTCCAATAAACCTTACTACGATGGCAACTATGAATGGGCACCAGCCGGCCCGAAGGTTGGGGTGGGCGCCACCTGCATACCAGCGAAGGCACCTGCTGTATGACGGGCAGGGTAGAAAGTTGGAATGTGGAGAGTTTGAAGGGGAAAGATGAGGAGATATTTGAAGAGCTGAGGAAGAGGAGGGTGGATGTGTGGTGTATACAGGAGGTGAGGTGGAGAGGGGAGGGGGCTAGGATGTTGAGGGCAGAGGGTAGAAGATACAAACTGTGGTGGGCGGGAAATAGCGATGGGCTGGGGTGTGTGAGTTTTGGTGAAGGTGGAGTTGTGCGAGAAGGTGGTGGAGGTGAGAAGAAGAAGTGACAGGGTGATGACAGTTGTAATAGTTTTTGAGGAGGAGGTGGTGAGGTTGATATGCGGATTCCGCAGAGTGGCAAGAGGCTTGAAGAGAAGGAGCAGTTTTATGATGAGATGGCAGATGAATGGGATGTGCAAAGTGAGGAGGAATTTGTCCTGTGTGGTGGTGACTATAATAGGCATGTAGGGAAACAGAGTGATGGATTTGAAGGCGTCCATGGAGGAAAAGGGTATGGGGTGAGAAATTTGGAAGGAAGGATGTTGGTGTTCTGTGATCAAAATGACCTAAGTGTAGCAAATACTTGGTTTAGGAAAGAGGACAAGAGGAAAGTGACGTTTAGCTCTGGGGGAAATGAGACAGAGATTGACTTTGTGTTAGTAGGCAAGTAGAAGAGAAAATTTCTGAAGAACGTTAAGGTGATTCCATGGAATTGCAGCACAGGTTGGTGGTTGGAGATGTGGACAAGAGGAAGGTGAAAAAGGTGGTGAGGAAGGTTGTGACAGAGAGGAGGAGAGTATGGAAGCTGAAAGAAGAAGAGACCAGAAGGAAATTTGAGACGAGGGTTGGGGAGCTTGTGGGGACTGATATGGCTGACTCGTGGGGTGTTTTAAGGTGGGGGTGTTGCAGGCATGTGATGAAGTATGTGGGAAAAAGAAAGGGAGGAGTGACAAGAAAAATACGGGATGGTGGAATGAGGAGGTGAAGGAGGCAACAGGCATATAAGGATATGAGGAGGGATGCTACGGAAGAAAATAAGGTGAGGTATAAGAGGCTGAAGAAGCAGGCAAAGAAAGTGGTTGCGGGGGCTATGACGAAGGAGGCTGAGAAGGGGCTGAGTGAATTAAGTGAAAGTCCAAAGGAGGTGTATAAGATTGTGAAGGAAATGAAAAAGGAAGGAAAGGATGTCAAAGGGGGAAGATGTATGAGGGGTAGTGATAAAAAGTTGAATTTTAGTGAAAGAGATAGAGGTAGAGTCTGGAAAGAGCATATGGAGAGGATTATGAATGAGGAAAATGAGTGGGATCGGAAGGTGGAGGCTGATGTGGTGGAAGGGCCAGTTGATAGGGTCAATAGAGAAGAGGTGGTGAAGGCAATTAGCAAGATGAAAACAGGAAAGGCTGCGGAACTGTCAGGGGTGAGCGCTGACATGATTATTGAAAGAGGAGAGATAGGAGTTGGTGTGATGACGGAGTTGTGTCAGAGGGTTTTAGATTGAGGGGGGATGCCAGAGGAGTGGGCACCACTGTTTGATGGGTTAATTTATTAATTTTTCGACAAAAATGCACTGTTACAATAAATGCAGGCCCTTAATAGTGTTTAAATTAGTTCTGGGATTAGGTGTTGAACTGTAATATTTGTTTCCATAATTTAATTTCACATTTTATCTCAATAAATGCTCATTTTAGATAAAAAAAACCCTGTTTTTAGCCCATATTTTGAAGTTTCATTAATGGTGGCGCTATCATTTTTAAAAATTAATTATATGCATATTGCATAAATTAAATATTTGTTGTGTGAAATTCACTGTGAATTAAACATGAATAAAATTTGTTTTTGGTCTCCTTTACCTTTTCCATGTGACAAATGTCTAAACTAAGGGTCATACATTCTTAAAACTTGGAAACTTGATTTATAGAAATAGCGCCACCAATAATGTGCCTTTAACATTAAATGGCTATATATTATTAGTGATCAAACAGTGGTGTGGGCGGCGTGGTTGTTCCCATTTTTAAAGGAAAAGGGTGTGCAATGACCTGTGTTGCATATAGGGGAGTGAAGCTGTTGGATCATGCAATGAAAATTGTGGAGAGGGTTCTAGAGGATAGAATTCGGAGGATAGTGGATGTGGATGAGATGGAGATTGGGTTTATGCCAGAGAAGGGAACGATAAGATGCAGTGTTTATTTTGAGGATGCAAGAGGAATTTCGAGCTAAAGGGAGGAAGTTGCACATGTGTTTTGTGGATTTGGAGAAGGTATTTGATAGAGTTCCGAGAAAGGTGATGGAGTTGGCAATGAGGAAGAGAGGTATACAAGTTTTGGTTAGAGCGGTGTGAGTTTGTATGAAGGAGCAAAGACAAGAGTTACGAGTGGGGTCTTGTTTGTCTGTGGAGTTTGAGGTGAAGGTGGGGGTGCATCAAGGTTATGTACTGTCGTCGCTAATATTTGTAATTGATGTGGTCACGGAGAGGGCTATAATGAAGGTTTGATGTACGAGATGCTGTATGCTGATGACCTGGTCTTAATGAGTGATACAATGGAGGGTTTGAGGGAGAAGTGGACATGGAAGAATGCCTTTGAGAGTAAAGGTCTGAAGGTAAATATGGGGAAGACAAAAGTGTTGGTGAGCGGGGCGGAGGGAGTGGCGTCAATGAGTAAGATAGATCCATGTGGCATATGTGGAATGAGGGTGAAGGCAAACTCTTGTGTGGTGTGAGAAACGTAGGAAATGGGTCCATGGGAGATGTACAAAGATGAAGAGAGTGACTCCAAGTTTGGCAAGGGATTTTGTGTATGGACGATGCAAGAAAGGAGATGGACGGTCAAGGGAAGAGGTGGAAAAGTTGTGCAATGAGGTGGAAACGGTGAAGGAGTTCATATACCCGGGGGGTAAAGTTAGCGGGGGCGGAGGATGCGAGGCTGCTGTGACAGCCACAGTGAGGTATGGGTGGGTGAAGTTTAGGGAATGTGGAGAGATGTTACTTGGGAATAGATTTCCTTTGAAGATAAAAGGAACTGTATATAAGAGCTGTGTGAGATCTGTGATGTTGTATGGCAGCGAAATGTGGTGTCTGGGCTAAAATGAGATTGGAATTTTGAAGAGGGCAGAGAGAGCGATGATGAGATCGATGTGTGGTGTGAAGTTGAGGGATAGGGAGAAGACTGAGGACTTGATGCAGATGTTGGGTGTGGAAGAAGCAGTGGACAATTTGGCGAAGGCGAATAGTGTGCGTGTGCTGAGGAAAGATGAAGGGCATGTTCTTAGAAAGGCCCTTGACTTTGTGGTGGGTGGTTTGAGAAGGAGAGGACGACCAAGTGACTTGGAGGATGCAGGTGGAGTAAGAGATTAAAAGGGTTGGTTTAGGGAGGGAGGACGCCTTGAATCGGGCGAGGTAGAGGGAGGGAGGGAGGACGGTTGCCGCAAGTGTGATGTGAATCCAGCCACCCCCCTGATGGGGATAAAACCGGATTTAAAATATTGGTTTACTACTACTGCTATTGATTAACAATATTCAACAAATCAGTAGAGTTATTAAGGGAACAATTTGTATGTCCATGTACTATAGATTTCCCCTTTTTCATTTTTGGGATCACTACACCACCTCTTTAGCAAGCATGATACCTTTCCAGCATTGAAGAGTTTTGGTACCAATGTGACCAAGGGGTTGAAGCATTAATATCTTGTTCAAGGACACTAAATATGCCTTCTACAATATTTCAACCCACAATTTAAATTCCTGATGATCATGGACTGGGATATGCATAATATAGCAGTTGGATAGTATGAAAGCAGTAGTAAACAGTGGGGTCATTCTTTCCTAAGCTTGTATTCCATATTCCATATGGATGTCTTTATCACCATCGCTTACTGGGTAGGCTTGAGTAGCCATGTCACCTGACTCAAGGGTCAAAGGTTAAATAGGTTGCTACCATACCTCTGTATTGTATGCCAGGGTGGCCCCATCTGCTGGATCTGATTGGATGTCTTTATCACCATCGCCTGCTGGGTAGGCTTGAGTAGCCATATCACTTGGATCTAGGGTCAGAGATTTAAAGATATTACAAGATTTGGTGAAAAATGATATTGGAGCTTAAACGGTTTCTACAGAATTATGACTAGTAATAACAACCATATGCACGATTTCCTTTTACAGGCCAAACAATAATTTATTGGACAGTTTAAACAGAAATCCATAGTGCAGGGCCCCACTGTTTGTAAATGCAACCCCTACCCTGGATTTTTGTTTACATTGTCCAATAAATTTTTGTTATAGGTATAACCTGTTTTGTCCTGAAACTAATGCCATCATCGACAGGGCTTATGTAGACATTTATGTCAAAAGAGAGCATATCGAGACATGTCGACAGAACTGAGTCTTGTCAGAACATTTATAAACCATATGTAAACAATTAACCAGCGTTAAGAAAAGCCAGAAGAACTGATAGTGAAAGAAATAATGATGTCACATCTAATATTGCAAAATAGTTTACTTTTTCTATCTTATCATAAATAATAAGAACAGTCGAAGCTTTTTATTGAGTGGGTGTAAGGCGATATGTCCCTAACAAAATTACATGATGATATATATTACATATACCTCTTTTCGCATGCGGTATCACAAACATTACGTGACTGCTATTATGTCAACATATATGGCAAATCATAATGAATTCATGTTGACATGTCAACATTTTGGGAAAGACTTCCACAATGAATTTCAAATGAATTGGCTAATTGAGTATTTATATATGACATCCCTGATATGCAACTCTTTTCAATATTTAACATAAATTTTGCACAGAGAGAGAGATTGTACATTTCTATGGAGTTTGAATCTATGAAGTTGACTTCTCTCTGGAAGAGTGTTCTAAATGCCCCACACAAGATTTTAGATTTTAGGCCTTGCGTCCAATGTCAACCGTTTGTTTGAGAGACATTTGTTCACACAATTAATACCGGGAATAGTTTGTTCTAGATTTGATGGGGACACTTATTTACACACATCAAATTAAACTGCATTGTGTATTCACTCAGAGTAACCATTCTCTATATGAGTAAATAGCTCTGAGCGAATGCTGCTAATAATTATCTGTAAGCTGAGTGAACATGTTTAGACTCAAAGCCTTAAACAGGTCAGTATTAAGCATTGGGGTTTAGCGCGATCACGCAAAGGCACCAAATTTCACACCTTTTATGGTCCATCGCGCTTTTTAGGATCCATAGAGAAATTTCATGATTTTTCTCAAAACACTCCTTTTTAATGCCAATTCACCAGTATGGATCATAAAACCATTATAATATGAATGAAGGCTAAAACAGATAACTCAAAAACCTGTGTTGTGTCGCTATTCAAGTAAAATTTGTGTTTAAAATAATTTAAATAACTTTCCGTCATCAATATAATTATTTTAAACTCTGAACCCCTTCATTTCACTCTATCGTATTGGACTAAAATAGATCGCATGACGTAATCATCTTATCCGTATTTGCTGAGGAGTTTTGTGTTCTTGGTCAGCTAACAGGGTTAGCAAGGGATCATACATTTTCACACTTTTGACCTAATTTTTCATGCATTTTCGCGTTTAAAAAAACTGTGCTTTTTGCCATATTAAATTGTGCTAAACCTCTGTGCTTAGCTTAGTCCATTACCTTCATCATCTTTCTCAACATCAGAAGCATTTACCGCCAGAGTTGATGCATTAGCAAGATCCGTTTCATTTAACTTGATGTCTTGTTTGGACGTATCACCCATATTGGTCTCATCCAAATTAGTTTCATTTACGGATTTCCCATCTGAGTTAAGAAAAAGAATGACAAACATCAAATAAGGTTAAGAGGGGTAAGTTAGGGTGATCTAGTCAAATCAAGACATGGTAGTGAGATGGGGCAAGGTATTGTGAAGTGAGGTGAGCACCTTTGTTTCTAAAGCAGGTTAATATAGGACATTTAATAAACTAGCCCGAGAAGACTATTTAAAATTGCAACTACCCATGCTTGTTGACAGACACATCTGACACGTGAC
>JXSR01S016321.1:0-10193 GCA_000969725.1 Ophiothrix spiculata | reverse complement strand
CCCAACACCTCCATAATTTGTACAGACCAGACAAAAGTTTAACAAAGTGAAAAAAGTTATTTAAAATGGTCGTCCCAAAACTCCATTGACTTTGTACACAAAACTTAAACAGCCGGTAGCGCCCCCTAAATTTTTTTCGATTTTTTTAAAATTTTGCAAGATTGATTCTGACTCAAAAAGAAACAAAATGAGGGGGTGAGCCGAAGTACAATAAGAATTTTATTTTTTTATGAATCAGCCTAATGTACACGTGGGCCTGTATACCGGCTCGTCTGGTTCAAAGGGTTAATAAACTAGTCTGAGTCATAAAACAAAACAATCATGTCAAGGGAGCTCTATGCATGGAGGAAGTATCCTGTAAATTTCATGAAATCAAAAACTTGTGTTTGCTAGAGGCGAAATAGGTCTAAATTTGTTTTAAAATTTGTTTTATATACTGACTTGAAGATCTCTGGTTAAAACTATGGGCCTGAAGTGACTAAAATTTAGCTATTTTACTGAGGGGCGTAGCCCCGAAGTAAAATAGCTAAATTTTAGTCACTGAAGGACCATAGTTTTAATCCAGAGATCTGAAAAATGTCAGTATATATTTGTTTTATATACTGTATTAATAAATTTTAAATAATGTAATTTTTACTTGCCAAATGGCCCGATTTAATAGAATAAAATGCAGTAACAAAATGCTACAACCGTGAATGCAAGCAATAGGTTAATGCGCGTATTGGCTTGCGTGTCTAAGTTTGTTGCGCGCGTAAGTCCGTGCGTGAAAGTGACGCGGCCATGTATTACACAGAAAACCCGTAAATAGTCTTTTAAACCCGTAAATAGTCTTTTTAAAATCCGTAAATAGTCTTTTCAAAAGAACTATTTACTGGGTTTTCTTTAGATGGTTAAAACTATTTGAAATAATGTCATAAGGTGTCAACACGCTAAATTTATTAATACAGTATATAATAATAGTTATAGCACCCTGTTCTGCTCTATAATCATTTGAACAAGTTCTATGTAAAATGTCATAAATGTAGCGTATGTTGAAAATGCTCTAGAACCATCTTCCGATAGTAAATGTCTATAACTCTATACATATTTCTTATTATGCCACTGGCCATTTAAAATAAAATAAGATGAGATTAGTTGAGATGAAAGACTTATCTTAAATACTATTAATAATTCAATATGTCTCTACAAACTCAGCTCTATCTGATTTTATCTAAGTGCCCGTTAAATATTTAAATAGAGCATCTGGTAAACAATGGTATTTAAAACTTATAAATATCGTCCACTGAACTGTGCACGTAAACGATATACACTAGTGACCTCTAAGTATTTGTATTAGTAGCAAGTCCCTAGTCAACAAAAAATTCTTCGCTTCATTAAATAAACTGCTCATATCATTTTATCGAGTGATGTCTGTGTACGTATTGAATACGTGAAGATAGGCCTATGCTACACAATAGCCAGAACATACTACTTACCATGTTTATAATGATAATTTAAGGTATATTTATCATAAGCACATATGTTTTGAGTATTTATTTTTTATATCATGGTATGTTGTTGTCATTTACGGTATTATCATATTATTACATTTGTAAAGCTTAATGCACCAATAAAGTTGTCGGACACATGATGAAAATAAAATGTTAACACATCTTAAACTACTCTACTGACCTAGTTTAGTTTTAAACGCATTTAAGAGGAGTTTAAGGACATAGAATTTCAACGGTGATTGGATTTAGTTACTCTTTGAGAATTACGTTTATTTTAACCATCGTTTAACTCGCGATTTAAACACTGATTAGTGTTTAAAAACATTGTTTGAGAATACGACCCTGAATGTTTAAGAGTTTGATTTGTAATAACTTCAGCTCAACTATTTTAGTAATCTCTTTATCAGAGGATCATGATACTCATTACAGTGTCATCTTGTACGTTTTGTGTAAGAGTCTGATTTGTAAATACCAATATTCAACTATTTATTGATAATCTCATTTAAGATCTTGTCCAGTGTTCCTGCTAAGCCCATATGGCACACTTTTGGCGTAGGAGCTGGAAAATTTGGCGCAACATGTTTCCGAATGTGTGGGGAAAAAAATGCTTTTTCTTGCTTTATTCAGTCAATTTTTAATCTCAGCTTGTGATTTGAACTTTGTCAAAATTGGTCAAATTGGTGCAAGCTCAAAAACCTTCAGAGGGAACATGGATCTTGACTTCTTCATTACAGCATTTTCTTCAAGTCATATCAAAAGAAATTAAAAAGCCTGACTTTTTCCTATTCATATATCATGTATTTTCCATGTTTAACTGGAAAGAAATAGCACAAAATCCGCTTTACACTACCTTAGATTAAATATTTGCATTTTCAAAGTATAACATGTAGAGTGCTGTTGTTCAACTGTAAGTAATCTCATCTACGTATCAACTTGACTTACTCATAACAGCATCATCTTCAAAGTCTGTATCAGAGCCTGAATCTTCAATAACTGTTGATCTGTTGGGTGTACTGGCTGGCTGGGTATCTGGTATGGTAGTTGATGTATTGGCAGGTGTTTTACCTCCTATAGGCAAAATAAACATTTATTGGACAAATTAAACAAAAATCCAGGGTAAGGGTTGCACTTACAAATAATGGGGCCCTGTACTATGGGTTTTTGTTTTTACTGTCCAATAAATTTTTGTGAGGCCTATAATTAATCATACAAAACATATTGGTTATAGATGCACTTACCCACTAGATTTACAGGGGGGACATACCGGACTATGTTTACCCGCCCATGTAATGATATCGTCAGCCCAGGAGCTCAAATTGGGGTACTCGGTTCCGCCAAAATCAACTCCAAGTACTGAGATTCGGTTGTGGCTTGAGACAAACCGAGCAAATAATACTTTACGCGAATGATACACCAACCTGCATGCAAAGCGTTTGGGTGCTTTCAATATTCGCGCATTACAACAAGATGCGATGCATCATCGGCAAAAAATCGAAATACCCCCAATTTTGTCTCCATGCCATATTAAAAAATTGGCGAGTCTTGTATCGCCCCTGTAAATCTATGACTAACCCCCAAATATATGGACCGGGTGCCGATATTACTAACGTTTAGCGATGGTTGATAACCCCGTTTTGATCACTAACTCCATAACTGATCACTAAAATAGTGAGTATTATAACAATTTAGCGATCATTTTTGGTGTTAGCGACCACAGCAGGGGTTAGTAATCATCGCTTAACGTTAGTGAAATCGGCCGCAGATATGTTTTAAAAATTTAGTCAATACTTCCACATGTCATTCAATTTTCATTAATGCTAAGCTCCTCATTTTGCAGAAATGGATGACTGGGGCTTTGTACCTGATGGTGTATTGTCTACATCGGAGTCTTCAGCAAAGATCGTCTTGACCTTGCTATCATGGGCAGGTGTCTTAAGCTCTACCAGATGAGACCTATTGTCTGTAGCATTGTCTGGGATCACTGGGAATGTTTGAGTAGGTTGAAGAAGGTCCACACTATCGGAGCTGTCTGTCATGTTGCCATCCTGTTGAACGTCAGTCAAGAAATAAGAGATATAATTTTGAGAGCATTTTAGGTTATTTTTAGCTGAGATGAAGAAAACGCTAATATGACCTTGTTGTCCTCATGCAAATGCATACTTGCAAACATTGCAAAAACAAAAATACTGACAGTTTAGGGCGCGCGACGCGTAACGCGCAATACACAGCACGTAGCGCACGGCGCAGTTGTGGCCCCTAACTGCAGTAAAATAAGATAATAAGAAAAATCATATTAATACAAAATCTATACTTTTAACACATAAAATATCAACATAGAAAAATGTGCTTCCCTGGTGAGTTATAGGCCTTTTAAGTTCAGACTTTGTTATACTTTTACATACAAATAGACTTTTTAAAATCGCTCAACCGGACCTATCGTACTACCGAAATCTCCGAATTCATTATATATGATGCCTCATGTAATTCTAATAATTTGCAATTTTGAAAGATTTTAAACTTCAAGAGAGCTACCACACCCCATCCACACCCACATCTATGAAACAATAAATCAAATATTTATAATTGCTAAATTAATGTATTATATATTGTCTTCAAAATAAATCAAATAATATTTTCAGTACTCTCTCTCTCTTTTTCTGTTGTTACACTTGGGAGAAAACGTTGTAATCATGTTTTGACATTCATTACAAAAATCTCTTTTACAGAAGCAGCACTATCACTTCAATAGTGAAATTAACATTGTCTGTATCAGTGATAATTTTTGGCCCTTTCGCGACTTGTAACAATCAGAAATGTCCGATATTAACATTAACAAAAATTAATGTTTTCTCTTGCAAAATTGAGTCTGATAAATACATCTTCCACACTTCAGACTCATCTCTACATTATTCTGATTTATTTACAACAAAAAATACAACAAGAATTTCTTTAAAAATCACAGAGAAGTTACCAATTATTCATCTTTTTTTTTTTTCTTCTGAGGAAAATCGGGACAATCCTGTTTTTAGTGTTTTTGGGAGACAGAAAACGGGACAATCTTGGGAAAAACGGGACAGTTGGCAAGTATGCAAATGTTATATATTCAGTCATAGGCAGGGCTTGAAAAATTTCAAAAAATGCACTAGCCCGTCGGGCTAGTCCCTTTTCAAATATATTTGCCCCCCTTAAATTTTACTAGCCCACAGTTTTCACGCAATATCAACATTGCACATGTTTGCTCATCAAATGCACAGGATACGTAAAGGTCACCAGTTCATATTGCTAAAAATGGATCGCATCGCAATAGACATTTACCGTGTGTGGATGAGTTTGTTTTTTGGTCAAAGATCATTTAAAGTATGTCGCCATCAAAATAACTGGATCAGTGTGAGACGTGCATTCTGATAAATCAAAAAAAAAATCATTATACAATCAATCAGACAACTTCAACTTCATGACATGAAAGCCATATATCTACGGGACGTTTTGATCCAAGAGCCAACATTACGCAGTTGGCAAAAGTAGATCTATATGGTTTATTTTGAGCTAATACAGGTGACTTACTTCTATCAAGATGAGGTGTCACAAATGCAACAATGGCAATATTCTGATGAAATATTCACGCAAAAAATGATGATTAAAAGGGTAAAGCTTAGATTGTGGTAAAAATGTACATATTTCTTCCATAAAATAGAAAAAAGAGCACCGGTTTAGTTTTAGTTTAAAAACAGTAGCCCGGCGGGCTAGTAAGCTTATGGTTTCTACTAGCCCGACAAGAAAAATAGTTGTCCCGGGCATTCGGGCTAGGGATTTATCAAGCCCTGATAGGTTTTTTTTTCATTTATCTATGCCAGATATATATCAAGGCATTAAGAGCAAAACAAAAAGTGAAATGAAGACAGTATAACAGGGTTGGTGATTTTTTGATTTTAAAAAAAAAATCATGATTTAAATCATAAAAATCAATTTAAATTGATTTAAATCAGATTTTTTCAATTTAAATCGCAATTAAAATCAGCCTGATTTAAATCGGCCAACCCTGCAGTGTAACACTGACAACTTGTCGCCAAGAGAGCACTCCGCCTTCCAGGAGGGAAAGAAGCACCCTATGGAAAACCCAAGCAACCACAACAGCATGAGGAGAACGATCATCTCACTGCATGAGAAACTTTGCAAAGGCTATTTACAACTTCTTAGCAAAGTTATTCATGCCTTCCATTCCCCTATTGCACATTTTTCTTATAAGCAAAACAAAAATTTATTGGACAATGTAAACTAAAATCCAGGGCAGGGCTTGCATTAACAAACAACTGGGCCCTGCACTCTGGATTTCTGTTTAAACTGTCAATAAATTATTGTTCAGCCCATAGAGTATTTCTTTGTCAGTGTGAAATGAACCTATAAATCAAAACTGCCCAAAAAGTAAAAACACAGTATGTGCACTGCAGAAAAATTGCAAATTACTTCCTTCGAAATCTTACAAAAATGAGCACACGATCAAACCTCTTTCATAACTTCAGTATCTACTATATCAAACATGTGTACAATTTTTTTAGCATGAGAGTGGATTGATATGAAATTGCATGCTTAAATGATGTATCTGATATGCTTTATAAATGCACATACTGCATTTTTACCTTGTGCGACAGATAACATGTTGCCTTATGTTATGCTATCATAATCAAAAGAATATGAAAAGTATATAGATCCGACAGACAAGGTACAAAACACATCAAGGGCCTTTCCCAGGGTTCCCAGTATTTCAAGAAAATAAAATTCCCTGTTTTTTTCCCTGATGAAGTTTCAAATAATATTATTGCAACTGGTTTGGTCTCGGTCTCTGTTAAAAATCTTGGTTTCCCAAAGCTTGGTCTTGGTCTACGATGTTGTTTTATGTGCAACAAAATTTCAGTCTCACTGAGTAGTTATGATTTTTAGGACAATCATAATTCCCTGACTTTTCCCTGATTTTAGGCATTTTTTATAAAATTCCCTGACTTTTCCCTGACTGGAAAAAAGCAAAAACATAATTATCCCTGATTTCTCTGATGGGCTGGGAACCCTGTTTCAGTTTATGCCGCTATACTTACTAAGGTGTCTGTCGACAGACCTTATGTCGACATAATGTCGACATAAAGCATATCTCAACATGTCGACAAAACTGCGCAAGTAAATTTGATAAAAACATACGTTAAATTGTCAAGTAATGGCTGTTTATTAGCAGATGAGCTTTCATAAGTGTTTAAAGTGTTGCATAAATAATTTAATACATATTAGTTGTTCGTCATTTACAACCGTTTTTTAAAAATTATTACGTTCACAACAAAAAAGTTACCAAATATTAACTTTAACAAATCATCAATATTGTCGTACGCAGAAAGAACAAGCACATTTCTATGTTATAGGTAAGTCTACGTGTCATTAAGCTTTTCCAAACAATTTTGTTTTTCCCGCAAAAACAAACTCTTTGATATCAACTTTATGTCGACATTATGTCAACGTCGACAACAAATTATTGCGACATGTCGACTTGAAAAAACAGTATCGACAGAAACCTTAATACTTACTGTTTCAGGCATCAGATACTGGCAGGTGACATCAGCTAATGTCAATATTTCACAGTCTTTCAACTCGTATCGAATATTTGGTTTCAGAAATAACTGAAAAATGAATGACCATGATAAATTCTTTTAAACATATTTTAATGTATATAAATTAAATGGTTAAAGTTCTCACATATAATACTTTGTGGCTTTTGCATAGTGTATTTTTGTCTCAGTTTTGTATTACAGTTGCAGGGGTGGAATTGGATACTCTAAGTCTAAGAGAGAGATTGTGAGAGTCTGTGGATCCTGATTTATTCAGTTGATTTGAAATATTCTACAGTTTTATGAGAATCAAACTGGACACTTTGATTTGTTTTCTTAACTTGGACACTTAAACAAAGGCTTTATCTTTTATCTGGTAAATCCATCTGAGGTATAAAAATTAGGATTTAGAAAAGACAGAATAGTCGCACCACCATCACAGAATGATACATTGTAAATTAATTATCTCTCAATTTGAGCCATTTCTGTGTAATTTTTGTACTTTATTGGATTTACTACACTATTTTTGAGCGGAGGGAGAAAAGCTTCCCCTTAGAGAAGATAACATGTTTTATTGATTCATGTAAAAAAATATGTAGGTTAAAAAATAGTGGGAAGAATCTAGGCCAGTCCCTTTAAAAAGCTGATATTCTGATGATGTCACACCAGGGCAATATCATGGTTTTGCCAAAAAAAATGCCGCCCATGATGTAAAATATACCAAATATTGTTCACAATCAAAGGAGTGTCAACCAATCAAATGACTAGATGTCTTCCTGTGGTACCGTTATATAATATTCTTGTCATTGCCTTGTGAAAATAGTTGTGCTCCTTCAAATTTGCGCCCTTCTGGCACTTCAAAGAGTATAGAATACTACACCACACAGTAAAACAGGCAACCTACTCATTACTAGCCCATACAGCAAAACACACACAGTTTGTGTGTGAGTAATGCATGAACTGCAAAAAGTGTGCTTGTAATATTACACCATGTAGTTCAGCATACAATGCTGTATGCTTAGAAATTTGATTGTATGGTCATTGTATTGCCCAGTAAGGTTAGGGTTAAACCAACATATTATTACCTTTCCTCTTCTGGTTCTGTTCCTACTGCCCAGATCATATATCAGATGTGAGTCGCCATGAATCTCTATGCAGCAGTGCTGCTTGGATAAGGCCTGAAAATAAAACACACAAACAGATTTTGAGCTGTGCAATTATTTCTGCAAACTCTTGAAGGAGTTCAGAAAAATAAACAATCTCTAGAGCAGTTATGTTTAGATATAGACTACAAATAAGACAACTGCTTTTAAGTGGGTTTTGATTATTTCAATAAACGTTTTTGAAGGATTTGGTGATAAAAATAGATAGATCTCTTAAAGCTATTTAGATATTTAGATACTCTTAAGGACTAAAAATAGGACAACTGATTTTGAGCTGGGCTGTGATTATTACTCCAGTGAACCTCTTGAAGGAGTTTGTTTCTAAAGCAGATGTTTACACAAGCCTTGTCTTGAGGTGTGTGATTGCCAAAGCACACCTCAAGACCGCATCTTGAGGTGTGCTATGGCACACCTCAAGATGCGGTCTTGTGATTTTCTGCATCCCTACATCTGGGGCCGATTTCACTAACATTTAGCGATGGTCGCTAACCCCGTTTTGATCGCTAAACTCCAAAAAGATCGCTAATACCCGTTATTTAGCGATCGTTTTTGGAGTTTAGCGATCAAAACGGGGTTAGCGACCATCGCTAAATGTTAGTGAAATCGGCCCCTGGTTAATTCTACACAATTAGATACAAAACGTACGCCTACAAGGCACCTGGAAATCTAAAGAAGTGCTATCTGCAGCATAACAGGTCTTTTCAAAAATCAAGGCCTGTTTAGGGGTGCACCTTTAGATTTCCAGGGGGAGCATTGAGTTTTTTTGGAGAAAATCCCCCTCCATAGGCAGAACAAAAATTCCCCTCTGAACATGGAATAATGAAAAAAATCAGTAATTTCTAGGAAAAAATCATTCCCAAACGCTTCAAACTTCCTGCTTTCCCTGGAAATCAAATGGTGCACCCCTTAGATACTCTTAAGGACTAAAAAAGGCACGACTAATTTTAAGCTGGGTTTTGATAATTGCAGTAAACTTCTTGTTCAGGTTGAAAAAACACTAATGGATCTCTAAAGCAGAGATGTTTAAACTTTAAAGATTTAAAAAAAAAAAGCAAAAAATCTAGCAGGATACAGATTTGTTTAATATCATTTCACACCAAGATGCACCAAATTCATATCAGAATGTATGGATCACACAGCTTGGAATTACAGGAAAATTGCGACAAAGGCACTCCTACTGCCCATAAAATTATGTGTCAAGTCTCTTCATAAACAAGCTTACTTGGGGAATGTTCTTCACTTACACAACACTTCTGGATGTGATATGTTAGGCAGTAGACATTGAATATAATGTTCTGTGTGCTTGTAAGGCCAAAAAAATATCTTGAGTTACACTCAACGACCAACCCTAGTCAAAAGGAAAAAATAGGGTAGAGAAAATGTGGTGTTTTTTGAGAAAAATGGTGGAAAATGCACCCAAATTTGACACTTTGAGTGCTTTAAAAAATTCAAAAGAAATAGTTTTCTGACCAACCAACTCAACTGTATCAGAAATTCCACATTGCAAATGTAGGGTTAGACCCTAGATCCTGACCCAGCATCGAGTCCACATTAATTTGTGTTCCCACTGGGCCGATAATCCTAGGTCAAACCCAATTTTGACTGAATAATGGTAGGTCGAGTCCACATACCCGGATGTTCCACTGCTGATCTCTCTCGCTAGCAATGATGCACCATGATCGGTATCAGCGATCGGTATACATGTACGGAATCAATCGCTTACGATGGGAAAAAATAGTAGGCTACATCATACAAGCTCTTCCACTCAATATTTGACACTATATTTGTGTTGTTTTATTTTATTCATACGGACAAACAAACACCTGTTCTGCAGAAATCATCGGCACAAATCAAGCGTGTCTTCCGCTGCGTGATCCGGGCTGAACGTGTAGGCAGGTCGCAGTATTATTATTATAATTATATGTAGCTTTAATGCGACCCAAAAGTAATAT